>CAUYPK010013045.1:0-33006 GCA_963574355.1 Loris lydekkerianus
CCTCACAAAAATCGCTGAGATGATTACTACAACATTGGCATTTGCCTCCTTGTTACTAATATAATGATGCTATCATTATATAGCATCAAGTAATAGTTGCATATAGAAAGAGTTGTCACTGACAACAATATAAAAAATAAATATACCATTTATATAACCCCTTTTTGTGTTGTACATTAATTCTATAATGGGATAATTTATAAGGTGTAATCATCTCTGAAGAATAATTGGATGCTATTTAATAGCTGGCCATCAGTTAAAGACTGGAAGTGAAGAATATTTCTCAGGAGAAACTGCAGGGTATACAATGTAATTACCTAATTAAAATTAGTTTAGAACACTGGAGGTAATTAATGTCTATATTGTTGAAATGTGGCATGGGATAATTAGTGAGTACAAAGTAGACAGCACATCAAGTGTACATTTTAGCTAAATGACAAAACTTTTAATAATAGTGTCTTCTTGAATGCTAATTCAGTGCTGCTTAACACTGAGTCACAGCGTGAAATAATCAAGAGATGTGATGGTGCAGCAATAAAAATAATGGAGACTTTACCTCTTTTATGTTTACATGCATGGAGCTGGAAAACATTCTTCTCAGTAAAGTATCTCAGGGATAAAAAAAAGTATCCAATATACTCAGTACTACTGTGAAACTAATTTATAATCAATCACACTTACATATGAAAAATGAAACACAACTTTAGCATAAAATGAAGGAGGGAGGGAGAGGGAGAGTGAATAAAGGGGAAGGGAAGTGTTGTAGGGGAACCTATGGAGCACATTACAAGTACAATTTGTATTTATCATATGTAGAAGAAAAATGTTCTAATGCTATAATTGGGCAAATGAGGTGAAAGCTATGTTGATTAGTATGATGTAAGCACTTCAACTTGTACAGATAATCAACACATTGAAAATGGCATAAATTTATTTATGATCTATTTACAAAATACATAATTTAAAAAAAGATAATTATTTTGTAGGTGAGTATGTAATGTACACACACAAACACACACACAGAGGAATGTAAACGTCTTTAGATTTCATGAGTGAATTTGTAAATTCACTAATGTCTAACACCAAATGTTAACTATTAATTTTACGGTGCAGTTTCCCAGTTTCTTTTTTTTTATTTTATTAAATCATAGCTATGTACATTGGTATGATTATGGGGCATCATACACTAGTTTCACAGACTGGTTGACACATTTATATCACACTGGTTAACATAGCCTTCCTGGCAATTTCACAGTTATTGTGTTGAGACATTTACATTCCACATTTACTAAGTTTCACATATACCATTGTAAGATGCACCACAAGTGTATTCTCACCAATCCTTCCACCCCTCCTTCCACCCACCTCCCCCGTCCCTCCCCTCCTTTTCCCCTTCCCCCTATTCCTAGGTTGCAAATGGGTTACAGCATTCATGTGAAAACCCTAAATTAGTTTCATAGTAGGGGTGAGTACATTGGATATTCTTTCTTCCATTCTTGGGATAATTTACTAAGAAGAATATAGGTTATTCTTAAACTAAAAGCTGAATGTAAAGGGAAGCCCTTCAAGAGAGTGGGAGGCAGGAATTATAGATGGAGGACACTGTGGTGCCCTGCCAGGCAGAGGCTGCACACAGGCAGCGAGGCTCAAAGCTGGGCATACTGTCATCTCTGCCCTCTAATGCGAGGATTTTCTTGTTACCTACAAGGGATGCTCCCAACATCCATTTTTCAGTTAATGTGTTTTCCACACACCAAGGCTCTGGCTCCAGAGCAGCCTGTGCTGGGAGTGCATCCAGGACTCAGGCGCAGGGAGGAGGGGTGTAGGTCCCAGGTGGTTCTGGGCCCTCACGTATGCACCTGGGATGCTTCAGGGGCCTTGGCCCTCCTTCCCAGGTGCTAAAGGGCGTCTTTGGTGGGCCAGAGAGGGCAAGACTCAGCTCCTCTGGCCCAGCTGTGAAAGAGGGACCAGGGTCTGGCCCCAGGGGCTGCTGGATCGGGGGCACATGCTGCTTCTGCAAATTCCCTTCATAGATTGGGAAGGGAAGCTCTTGTTACCACAGCCCCCACCTTTTAAAAATTAATTAATTAATTATTAAATCATAGCTGTGTACATTAATGCAATCATGGGGCAACAAACACTGGTTTTATAGACCATTTGACATATTTTCATTACACTGGTTAACATAGCCTTTCTGGCATTTTCTTAGTTATTGTCTTAAGACATTTACCACATATACTCAATTATAAGCCAACCCGAGTATAAGCCGACCCTCTTAATTTTACCCTAAAAACTGGGAAAACTTAGTGACTTGAGTATAAGTCAAGGTGGAAAATGCAGCAGCCACTGGTAAATTTCAAAAATAAAAATATATACCCAAAACAATTACAATAATCGAGGAATCAGTAGGTTAAATGCTGATACCCTCACATCAGATACAGCTGAAGCTCTGTTTGGACATATAGATGATGAGGAGGTGGAATCCAGTTTTGAAGGATTTTAACCTATGTGATTTAGCTTGATTACCTGTTAAGCTAAGTGCACCGAATCAAATAACCTGTATGACTCGAGTATATGCCAAGTTCGGGTTTTTCGGCACAAATTTTAGGCACAAAAACTTGGCTTATACTTGAGTATATACAGTAATTTAATTGACATCCAAGGTTATTAACAACAAAAGACTTTGAATCCTTTTGAGTCCTACTCTAGTGCTATTTCATTACAATAAAATTGCCAAAGCTAATAGAAATTTTGCAAATAAAGTATGTCATGTTTCTCCCCTTCCAGGAAGGGAGCTTAAGATTTTCTTGTGTTTAGTTTCCTTTAGTACCCCCTTTATCTTCACCAGGCAAGATCCACCTAACTTGATGAGCAGATAAAGATCTTGAGTAGAAGAGTCCATGTCAACACAAGATGATCATGGAGACCTGTCTCATAATTCACACTAGCTCTAACACCCCAGAAAAGCATCTTCCCTTAGAGTATCTTCATTTTTAAACGAGCATTTAATTTAATTGTGGGGATTCAGGCACAGTATATATGAACCAATGAAACTTGTAGAGATCGTCGAGGATAATGATGTCTTAAGATTCCTCAAGCTACCTCAAGTACAACAAAAACTTATTCCATCTATGGCTAAGGCCTACTTGTGTATAACCATCCCCACTTCCCCAATTGTGAACCATGTCAAAAAATAAAAATTAATACTGTTAATACTACTACATAAATCATACAGGTAAACAGGTGGAGATAAAACTTAACTGTCTTTGTATTAAGCCATATTGAATGCTTCCAAAGTAAAAATAGTCAGTAGTATACAACTGCTTGCTATGCATAAGTCCAGTTTTCTTGTTCTTTTTGTGCTAGACTTACTTTCCTTCATTTTTTGAGGCAACAGATTTGCATTAATTATCAAAACTAAGCATTCCTGATTGTAAATGAAGACAGTACACTGTACTGCATAAATGCATTAATGTATACACGATCTGTTTATGATTTAATAAAAAATAAATTAAAAAAAAAATAAAAAAACTACACCAAACCCAGTGCTGGGTCCTGGAGAACAATTTTCAATAAGATAAACTTATTTGTTGAAAGGAGGATTTTAGGCTGACAAGAAGGCTTTATTATAGGCAGATGAAATTATTGGAGATTCAAAAAAGATCTCCATAAAGAGGCAAGATTGAAACTGAAACTTTGATGAAACTGATCAGAGTTAGCAAGCCACCAAGTTGAAGAAAATGTTCTCTGGGGAAATGAAACAGCATATCCAAGAGCCAGAGGAGAAAGGCAACATGGCATGTTTAAACAATGAGAAAAGATCAGTATGATTGGACAGTAAGAATGACAATATAGAAAAACAAATACCACATGTCCTCGCTTTTAGATTGGAATGAACCGAGGCACACACGTGTGCACATAGGGGGTGGGGAGGGCAGAAGAGAGGATGGATGTAAACTTAACCTAATGGGTACAGTGAACACTATCTGGGTGATGGGCACACTTATAACCCTGACTCAAGCATAAAGAAATTGATACACGTAACAAAAAACATTTGTACCCCCATAATATTTTGAATTTTTTTAAATATTGAAAAAAAAATTATTTATTTATTTTTTTGTTGTTGTTGTTGGGGATTCATTGAGGGTACAATAAACCCGGTTACACTGATTGCATTTGTTAGGCAAAGTCCCTCTTGCAATCGTGTCCTGCCCCCAAAAGATGTGGCACACACCAAGGCCCCACCCACCTCCCTCCTTCCCTCTCTCTGCTCTTCCTTTCCTCACCCCTCCCTCCTTCCTTCTCTCTCTGCTCTCCCCTTCCTCCACCCCCACCATGACCTTAATTGTCATTAATTGTCCTCATATCAAAATTGACTACATAGGATTCATGTTCCTCCATTCTTGTGATGCTTTACCAAGAATAATGTCTTCCACTTCCATCCAGGTTAATACAAAGGATGTAAAGTCTCCATATTTTTTAATGGCTGAATAGTATTTCATAATGTACATATACCACAGCTTGTTAATCCATTTCTGAGTTGGTGGGCCTTAGGCTGTTTCCACGTTTTGGTGATTATAAAGTGAGCTGCAATAAACAGTCTAGTGCAAGTGTCCTTATGATAAAAGGATTTTTTGAAAAAAAAAAAAATTTAAAGAATGACATGAAAATACCCATTGGTTCTAACTACCCAGAAGAAATATTTTTTTAAAAAGAAAGGAACCCAGGTGTGCAATTGGGAATCAACTTTGTTGATTTTGCTTACATGAAGCTTCTGGGTATCTAGTGTGCAAGCGCTGGTGCTCCCTGTGACATGTGCTCTGATGTCAGGGGGCTACAGTTCACTCCCACTTCAACTGATACCTCATGTGGGAAACTTGCCATGGCTCAATCTCTTCTAACCCTCTGGGGTAGCTTCCATGCGTTTCTTGAAATGGGATCTGCTCATTGGGTCTTTCTAGGTAGGTCTTCAGCCAATCAAATCAACTCTGGCCACCTGTCTCAGACTGCAGGAAGCCAGGGGACCAAACCACACCTGAGCCATCCCAACAATCAGTGTGTGGGCTATTCTGCTTTTCTCCTCCCAGCCTGACTTTTCTTTCCATCTCTCTTTCTGTCCAAGAAGTCACAGAGATCTGATGAGCAGAAGTCCAAATGAAGACCAAGTTGTCAATCTTTATTTCTTGTAGACATTCCCAATTTCTGTAAGTAAGTATATAGGAGATCCCTTACTTAACTTAGATGAAGACTACTTCCCTTCCCTCTCCTATGGGGAGAGAAACAAAGAAACTACTTAACCATCTCTCTTCCCAGATTAATGGATGCTTCTACTTCCACATATGTCACCAGCTTCCTCATCTTGGTCCCCTCCTATCTTCCTATGCTCTTCTTGCCTGCTTCTTATGAAGTGGAAAATAGTTAAGGAGTTTCATACACAATCCATAGAAAGGTAAGAACAGTTCTGGGCGGCATCTGTGGCTCAGTCGGTAGGGCACCAGCCTCATATACCAAGGTTGGCAGATTCAAACCCTGCCCCGGCCAGCTAAAACAGCAATGACAACCGCAACAACACACACACACACACACACACACACACACACACACACACACACACCCAAAAAAAAAAAAAAAAAAAAAAAAGCCGGGCATTGTAGTGAATGCCTGTGGTCCCAACTATTCAGGAGGGTTAGGCAAGATAATCGCTTAAACCCAAGAGGTTGCTGTGAGCTGTGATGCTATGGCACTCTACCAAGGGTGACAAAGTGAAACTCTGTCTCAAGAAAAAAAAAAAAAAATACACCCAATATGATGGTGTACATCTGCAGTCTTAGCTATTTGGGAGGCTGAGGCAGGAGAACATTCACTTGAGCCCAGGAGTTATAGGCTTCAGTAAGTTATTATTCTGCACTTATACCCCTAGGTGACAGAGTAAGACTCTGTCTCAAAAGAGAGAGAAAGAAAGAAAGGGAGGGAGGGAGGGAGGGAGGGAGGGAGGAAGGAAGGAAGGAAGGAAGGAAGGAAGGAAGGAAGGAAGGAAGGAAGGAAGGAAGGAAGAGTTCTGATCACAAAAATACATTTCCTTCCTATTACCATTTGTTCTATTCCTAAAAGATGAGTTTATAAAACGTGTGTCCTTATGTCCTTCCCCTCTGCAGGAGGCAGCACTTCACAATAGGCTACCACTTTAAGACCTCTTCCCTCAGGGACCTCAGAGATACATGCCCAGCCATTTTAAAGCAATCTTGATTCCAGAAAATGCTGACCCCTGGAATTAGTTTCCTTTTTAACTACCCTTCTTCTGCCCCCTCATTTGCCTCTGATGTTTCCTGACTTTGATGTGTCTTCAGGATTCCAATTCTGGTATCCAGGCCACTCTGCTCCCGGTGTCTTCTGTCCTGACACCCTGTAATTGGACTTGGTTTAACCCTCCAACTTGTCTCCTGCCTCCCAGGCTTCATGTGGATCTTTCTCAGGCATTGACCCTTCAGCAGAGCATCTCTGGTTTATATCTTAGTGTTGCTGATTTCTGGTATTAGTCTTCAGAACTGAGACACAAGAAATTATCTGGAATTCCCCAAATCATAGCATTCTGTGTTTTTCATGACACTTTCTGGTTGAAATAAAAATGAGTAGCCACAATAATTAATGGAGAAAACTATCATTTTTCTGATAAGAGTTTCTATTAAATGTTCAGAAGTTTTCTACTTAAAAGTAATAATAAATGTATGACTTAATATACTATGAAGTAGTATTATATTATAAAATTAAATAACATGGAAATAATCTCTATTTGATATAAACATGTGATAATTCAAAATATTAAAAGGATCATTAGTATAAAAAGGCCAATTAAAAGTAATTTTAAAAAATCAAAAGACATACCACAAAGACTTGATATCTAAAAGTTGTTACTTTTAAAATGAAAATTTTAATACTCTTAAAAGGAAATTTTAAACTGCCCTATGCAAGTATTAATTGCCCTTGGCTTGTGACAAATATTCTAGATGTAGAAAAGCTTCTTTCATGTTGCATTGACTTGTTAAGAGCACACCCCAAAGCATATTCGAGCTGGGTGTTCAGGTACAAGTTACTTCATATTAACTAATTCTCTTTATAGTGATGAAAATATTTTGCTTCTTCTGATTTTGATTTTGTTGTCAAAACTGACATCACATTTGCTAGTTTATTTTTTCACATCTGCTCATTTAGATTTTAGATTGATTTTTGACTTTTTGTATGAATATTGAATTCCCTTCTTTTCTTTGTACATTTTTCTGTTAAAGTACTTACAAAGAACTGTAGCAAATATTTAAACATGAAAATTCCAGTGAATGTTAGAATTCAAATAAGGTAACATTCTGATCTCCTAGCAAAGTTAGCATCACTGCACAGAATCACATTTTGCAATTTACAATTTGAAGTGTCATTTTCCTTCCACAAATTGCTACCTCTGAGAACGCCACAATAGTACATGTACAATATACACTATGTTCATTAACTTATTAGTATTTATTTGCAAGGATGGTCCACTGTTAACAATGGAGCAGGTCAAAAACACACACAACCTTGCAATAACTCAGAGCAACATTGACTGATTAGATGGTGACCACTTCTTTCCTCTTTGCTCCTGTTCTGGTGTCCAGAAATGTTGACTTTAACCTTTGATATCCTTGTCAGTGTTTCTTGCTCCTGCTTTTGACTTAACATCAGTGGATTTCTTGAAACCAGTAACATCTCGATTGTTAAGCTTTTGTTCACACAGAAGAATTATAATACCTTTTCTCATTTTTCTGAATTCTCAATAGATTTTCCTCAGAATTGAGGGTTCAGAAAACATAAATTTACTAAGAAATGTCAGGAAAGAATTCCTGCATAAAAACACTCAGTCTCATTGTGGCACAGCACACAGTCAGTGCATGTCAAGGAGTAAATGATAAAATAAGCATAGAGTTTTGTTTCCCAGTAAATAGAATTTTCTAGGCAAATAAAATAGTACACATATGTATATATATATACATTCATCCAAATATACAGATATTCACATATGCACACAAATCATATAAAAGTCCAAGTTTGGATGTGAAATATGTGCCCTCCCCAAACTTTCTCAAGCTATTGACCACACAGAAAGCATTCACATTTTTAGTGTAGAATGGGGTACACAAAGGAAGCTGCCTTGGATCTTCTGCCATTTCAACCCCTAGATTAGAACCTCAGCATAGAAGTCAGCCATATCCGCCAAGCTACATGGGTGTTTTCCCATGACAGATGGACATGACAAGACAGTCAAGGCCCCAAACTTCATGATCAAGCTTGAATCCTTATGAAAGAAATCAGTTTTTGGGAAGAAGAAAGGGCAGTGATCTCACAGGGAGGCATTCTGACATAAATTATGAATTGCTGACTCGTCAAAATGTATATTACTCAGCATAAAGGATTGCAGGATTTTTATTTCACTTTTTTTTTTGATGGATTTAAGAATGTATGTAGTACATTATATTTTTTCTAATGCTTTATAATATTACCTATATGCTGAACTGGCCAGTAGATCTTGGTCAGACTTAGCTAACAAGGGGAATGTAAGAAATAAACATGTGACCTGGATTCTGAGGGAATAGAGAGCAGTGTCTACAGTTCTTTGAATGAAGTGAAGGAGCTGACCCATGGGTTCTTCTCTCTCGTCTCCCTGGTCTGACTATAAAGCACATTAGAGCCCCACCTGATGTCATTCTATTCTAAAAACCCAAAGCTCAGAGAACAGTTCTCTGTCAGCTTAACCAACTGTTCAGATCAGCTCTTGGGCAGTAAACAGAAAGGTCATCTCATAGACCAAGATGTGCTTTAGGAAATTAATATCCCAAGATCTCATTGTAATTTCTTACGAGATACCCTTGTAGTAGGGAAAACTGATCATCTGGCACCAGCTTACACTCATAAAGAAAATCATTAGAAATATGTTTATATTCACCAAGAAGTGTTTCTCAGCTCTGGGAGTACCTAAGAATTTCTGAGGAGTTTTAATATAATAACTGGGACCCATATTCTATCCCCATGCCTCAGAAATTCTGATTAAATTAGTGTGGCATGGAGCTAGGAGACCACTATTCTTTCAAAGAACTCCAAGTGATTCTATTATAAGCCAGGATAAAGAATCATCATGCAATGTTAACAAATGGAAGAACATACCATGCTCATGGCTGGGAAGAATCAGCATTGTTAAAATGTCCACACTACCCAAAATGGTCTACAGATTTAATGCAATCCCCATCAAAGCACCGACATCATACTTTGAAGAACTTGAAAAATAGTACTTTGCTTCACATGGAACCAGAAAAAAAAAAAAATACAATTTTAAGAAATAAAAACAAATCTGAAAAAAAAAATCTGGAGGCATCATGTTACCAGACTTTGGGTTATACTACAAGTCTACAGTGATCAAAACAGCCTGGTACAGGCATAAAAATAGAGATATACCTGTATGGACTAGAATAAAGAATCTAGAGATGAACCCAGTTACATAATGCCATCTGTTTTTTGATAAATCAAATAAAATCATGCACTGGGGAAAAGAATCTCTATTTAATAAATGGTGCAGGGAGAACTGATCAGTCACATGTAGAAGACTGAAATTGGACCCACACTTCTCACTACTGATAAAAATTAAATCTTGCTGGATAAAATATTTAAATCTAAGACATGAAATAATAAAAAGTTTATAAGACAGTGTGGGAAAAACACTTGATAAAATTGGCCAAGGAAAATATTTTTATGAAGAAGTAAAACCAGACAGCTCTTCCTGGCAAACAAAGATCAAACACATTCCATCAGAAACTAAATTCATAAGTAAAACATGACAGTTTCTCCATATGATAAAGAACCAGTAGGAGAACTTTGGCAGTATGAGAAAACAGAATCTGTTATTACTCCCAAAGGATCACAATCACTCTCTAGCAATGTACTCCAACCAAAATAAAAATTCTGCAATGATAGGTAAAGTATTAAAAATACAGATTGCAAGGAAGCTCAATTAGATTCAAAAGAAAGTTGAAAGTAAACACAGAGAAATTATAAAAACAATTCAGGATATAGATTAAAATTTTTACTGAAAAGATAGATTTAAAAATAAAACAGAATTTATGTAAATGAAAGACTCATTAAAAGAATTACAAAACACAATTAAAAACACAAACAATAGAACTTACCAAGTATAAGAAAGAATTTCAGACCTTGAAGACAGTTTTTTTTAATTAACCCGATCAGACAAAAATAAAGAAGAGTATAATAGCTAAGCAAATCCTTCAAGAAATATAGGATATTGTAAAGCATCTAAATTTATGAGTCACAGATATTTCAGAGGGAGAAGAAGAAAAAGTCAAAAGTGTGGAAAACCAATTTTAGGGAACAACTGAGGAAATTTTCTCTGGTCTTACAAGAGATTTAGATATCCAGATACAAGAAGCTCAACAAATACTAGGAAGATATAATGCAAGAAGACTTTATTAAGGTCTGCAGTCATCATTATCTAAAATCAATGTGAAGGGGGAAAAAATGGAAAGCAACAAAACAAAAATGTCTAATTACTTATAAAGGAAAGCCTATCAGGCTAACAGCAGACTTCTCAGTAGAAGCCTACAATCCAAGAGAGATTGGGAAGCTATTCTCAGTATTGCGAAAGGAAAGAATGTCAGGCATAAATTTTGTGTTCTGCTAAACTAAGCTTCATAAATGAAGGTAAAATAAAATCTTTCCCAGAAAAGCAAACACTAAGGGAATTTATCTACACAAGATCAGCCCTATGAGAAATGCTCAAGGGAGATCTAAACATGGAATCCAAAGGTCAAAACTCACCATCATAAAAACACATGAAGCCATAAAATTCATAGATCTTATAAAACAAATACACAATTGTTTACAAAGCAATTAGGGGAAATTAACATTATGATGGAAGCAGAATCCCACATACCAAAATTAGCATTGAATGTAAGCATATTAAATTCCTCACTTAAAATATATACATTCGTGGAATGAATTTTAAAAAATGCATGCTACCTACAAGAGACTTGCTAAACTGATAAAGGCATTTATAGTTCAAGGTAAAGAGATGAGAAAAGATGTTCCAAGCTAATAAAAAACAAAAATAAGCAGCAGGAGTGGCTATATTTATATAAAATAAAATAGACTTTTAAAAAACAGTAAACACCTGTGGCTCAAAGGAGTAGGGCACCAGCCCCATATGCCAGAGGTGGCAGGTTCAAACCCAGCACCCGCCAAAAACTGAATGAAAAAACAAACAACCCCCACACACACAAACACACACACACACACAAAAAAAAAGTAAGATAAAAAGACAAGGAAATCATTTTATAATAAAAAAGACATCAATTCAAGAAGAAGATACAACAATACTCAATTATATGCACCCAAGATCATAAAACAACTACTATTGAACCTAAGAAAAAAGATAGACAACAATACAAAAATAGTGGGAGACTTCAACCCTCACTGATAGTGCTAGACAGATATTCAAGGAAAAAAAAAAAAAAAAAAAAAAAAAACACAGAAACACCAGACTTAAAAACAAAAGGGAAAAAATAAATAAAAAGAAAAAATGTACTTAAACTTGATTCTAGAATACAGTATGTTGTATTGTCTAAAATAGACTTCACAGATACTTATAGAACATACTACCCCAAAACTGCAGAATATGTATTCTTCTCATTAGCACAATTAATTCCTTTTAAGATTAGCCATATGTTAGGCTATAAAACAAGTCTAATACATTTAGAAATATCAAAATCATATCAATATCTTATTATACCACAGTGAATAAAAGTAGAAATCAATTCCAAGAACTGTCAAAACTACAAATACATGGAAATTAAACAACCTATTCCTGAATGATCTTTGGGTCAATGACAAAATCAAGATGAAAATTTAAAAATGTTATATAACAAAAAATGTTATAAAACAACATACCAAAACCTGGGATACAGCAAAAGCAATTCTAAGAGGGAAGTTTATAGTATCAAATATCTACATTAAAAAGACTGAAAGATCACAAATTAATGACCTAACATCAAACCTCAAAGGAACTAGAAAAATGAGAACAAAATAAACCCACAGCTAACTGATGAAAAGAAATAACAAAGATCAGAGCTGAAGTAAACAAAATTGAGACAAAAAATACAAAGTATCAATTAAACAAAAAGTCGGTTCTTTGTAAAGATAAAATTGATGTACTGCAAGCTAGATGAATCAAGAATAAAAGAGAAAAGATTCGAATAAGCTCATGAAAAATAAAGAAGGAGACATACAACAAATACCATAGAAATAACAAAAGATTGCTCAAGAAAATCACATCATAGCAAAGATATTTGTAACAGAATGTTTATTGCAGCCATATTCATAATTGCTAAATCACGGAAAAAGCCCAAGTGCCCATCGATCCATGATTGGATTAATAAATTGTGGTATATGTACACCATGGAATATTATGCAGCCTTAAAGAAAGATGGAGACTTTAAAAAAAAAAAAAAAAAGAAAGAAAGAAAGAAAGATGGAGACTTTACCTCTTTCATGTTTATATGGATGGAGCTGGAACATATTCTTCTTAGTAAAGTATCTCAAGAATGGAAGAAAAAATATCTAATGTACTCAGCCCTACTATGAAACTAATTTATGGCTTTCACATGAAAGCTATAACCCAGTTACAACCTAAGAATAGGGGGAAGGGAGAAAGGGAGGGGAAGGAGGGGGGGAAGAGGGAGGGGGAATGGTGGGATTACACCTCCAGTGCATCTTACAAAGGTATATGTGAAACTTAGTAAATGTGGAATGTAAATGTCTTAGCACAGTAACTAAGAAAATGCCAGGAAAGCTATGTTAACCAGTGTGCTGAAACTGTGTCAAATGGTCTATGAAACTAGTGTATGGTACCCCATGACCACATTAATGTACACAGCTATGATTTAATTAAAAAAAAAAAAAAAAAAAAAAGGACAAGCCCAGGACCACCATATGGATCCACAGCAAAATTCTATCAGACATACAAAGAAGAAGTGGTATGAAACCTATGAAAACTTTTCAAAAGATTGAGAAGAAGGAAGTCCTCCTTACTTAATTCTATTAAGCCAGTCTCAGCCTGATAGCAAAGCCAAGAAAGAGACTTTAAAAAAAAAAAAATCTTTTAAAGAGGAGAGGGGAGGAGAGGAGAGGAGAGGAGAGGAGAGGAGAGGAGAGGAGAGGAGAGGAGAGGAGAGGAGAGGAGTAAAGAAAGGAAGGAAGGGAGGGAGGAAGAGAAGAAGGGATGAAGGGAGGGAGGGAGGGAGAGAAGAAGGAAAGAAGGGAGGGAAGGACGAAGAGAGAGTGGAAAGAAGGTAACTGTAGAATAATATCCCCAATGAACATACATGCAAAAATCTTCAACAAAATACTAGCAAACTGAATCCAAAGGCGTATCAAAAAGATAATACACCACAATCAAATGGACTTTATTCCAAAGATGCAAGAATAGTTAGACATACATGCATAAGTCAAAAAATTTGGTTCACCACATAAAAGAATTAAAACCAAAAATCATATCATCATCTCAATAGATGCAGGAAAACTATTTGATAAAATTCATCATCACTTCTCAAAAAAGTGAAGCCATAAAAAGAACTTACCTCAAAATAATAAAAGCTGTATGTGCCAAATCCACAGCCAGCTTCACAATTAACTGGCAAAAGCTGAAAGCATTCCCCCATAAAAACCATTTCTATTCAACATATTACTAAGTCCTAGCAAGAGAACAAGACAAGAGAAAGATATAGAGGGCATGCAAATTGAAAAGAGGAAGTCAAGTTATCTCTGCTGATGATATGATCTTACACCTGGAAGCCACTAAAAACTCCTACAAGACTCCTAGGTTTGATAAATGAATTCAGTGAGGTGTGAATCAATATATACAAATCAGTAGTATTTACACACCAATAATGACCAAGCTGAGAATCAAATCAGGAACTCCATCTCATTTACAATATCTACAAAAATAAAAACCTAGAAATGTATTTAACCAAGAGAGTGAAAGATCTCTATGAAGAAACAAGAAAAAAAAATCATATTGTGACTTTTGGTCTTCTGGGTATAAACCTAGAAGAGGAATTATAGGATCAAAAGGCAGGTCTATTTTTAGGTCTCTAAGTATTCTCCAAACATCCTTCCAGAAGGGGCGTATTAGTGGGTCTCAATAGTTTTCTTGTAAAAACTTTCCAAAATGACAGAAACTCATCCTTGCACTTCAGTTCATTTGAGGCTTTTCTGAACGAATACCTGATTTTCTAAAGTCAACTACCCACACTAAAATAACTCACTCCTTCTATTGCTGGGGTAGTTTCATGAGGAGTATTGCAAACATTCTTTATTTTGCCATAGCCTACAGCCTGACCCTGATTATCTTACTTGTTTGTAAACAGAGGCACCTCTCTACTGACCCATCCAGACTGACGCCCTCTGAGATCCCTGCCTTGATGGCTGGTAACTTTGCTACCATTGCAGGAAGCGTGATCGTTGCTATGGGTCTTTTGGGATAAGAACTATTCATTTTTTGTTTTTGTTTGTTTTGACATAGGGTCCCACTCTGTCACCCAGGCTACAGTGGCTGTGGTGTCATCATAGCTCACTACAATCTCTAAGTCCTGGGCTCAAGCAGTCCTCTTGCCTCATCCTCCCAAGTCACTGAGATATAGGTATGCCACTACGCCTAGCTAATTAAAAAAATTTTTTTAAGAGACAAGGTCTTGCTATGTTATTCAGATTGTCTTGAACTCCTGGCTCAAGCGATCCACTGAAGAAACTTAAAACTTTTTTTTTTGTTGTTGTTGAGACAGAATCTCAAGCTGTCATCCTAGGTAGAATGCTGTGACATCACAGCTCACAGCAACCTCCAACTCCTGGGCTCAAGCAATTCTCCTCCTCTGCCTCCCAAGTAGCTGGGACTACAGGCACCCGCCACAACACCCGGCTATTTTTTGGTTGCAGCCATCATTGTTGTTTGGTGGGCCCAGGCTGGATTCGAACCCGCCAGCTCAGGTGCATATGGCTGGCGCCTTAGCCACTTGAGCCACAGGCGCCGAGCCTTAAAACTTTTAATGTAACATATTAGGCATGTGTTATGGTTATTAACTTGTCCCTTCCAGAGAACATGTATGTAGGCATTTCTATGCTGGTTTTACTTTTAACACAGAGTTACAAACATATGACATACATACAACTCACATTTCCAAACAGAGGCTATTACAGGTAATAGGTAAATGTACACCTGCTCCAACTTACATGCAAATTCAACTTAAGAGCAAACCTACAGAACCTGTCTCATTCATAATCCAAGGACTGCCTGTAACCTCTTTGATCCTTTGGGAGAGGACTATTCATATGAGGAGAATAAATAAGCATCACTAGGGACTGGGACTAGTATTCCCCTTGTCTAAAATGAAATTTCATTCTTGCTTGATATACTAGTACTAGGAATAATATGACAAAACTCAGACGTGGTTTTAGGAAACACCTCAAGAAAATATATTGGCATAATATATTTTCTAGCTTATAAAATAAAATAAAGTCTATCAATTTTTTCTCCTTCAATATTTACTGAGCTCAGTGCCGGTTTATTTCCAGATGTCATCCCAGAGAGGCGGAGGTGACAGAGCAGTCCTGCCAACCAGAAATTTTAGCACAACACCCCAATCCCTGTCACACAGACCTTGCAGATTGATTCCTCATCATCAATTGCTACCTTTAAAATGGTTGCACCTTGATCCCTTGCCTTATGGAAACTCATCTACCCAGAAATGGAAGAGTCCAAATTCAGGATAAAAAGTAGGCAAATGACAAAGGAATACAGCAGCTTTTACATTGGATCCCACGTCCCATTTGTATCCCATTATAATAAAAATGTTCTTTCTTGAGCTGGGGATGGTGGCTCATGCCTGTAATCCTAGCACTTTGGGAGGCCAAGGAGGGTGAATTGCTTGAGCTCAGGAGTTTGAGACTACCCTGAGCAAGAGTGGGACCCTGTCTCTACTAAAAATAGAAAAAACTAGCCAGGCGTTGTGGCAGGCACCTGTCGTCTCAGCTACTTGGGAGGCTGAGGCAAGAGGATCATGTGAGCCCAAGAGACTGAGGTTGATGTGAGCTATGACACCACAGTACTCGCTCCAGGGTGACTGAGACTGTCTCAAAAATAAATAAATAAATAAATAAATAAATAAATAAATAAATAGTTCTTTCTTGGCACAGCATGCCTGCCTCCCTCCCTCCCTCCCTACTTTCTTTCTTTCTTTCTCTCTCTCTCCTGGGTAGAGTGTTGTGGTGTCCTAGGTCACAGCAACCTCCAACTCTTGGGCTCAAGCAATCCTCTTGCCTCGGTTTTTCTATTTTTCGTAGAGACAGGGGCTCACTTTTGCTCAGGCTGGTCTGGAACTTGTGAGCTCAAGCTATCCACCTGCCTCAGCCTACAAGAGTGCCACAGACATTGTGCCTGGCCCCTTGACACAGCATTTCTGACATTTTACTCTATTCATCTTTGGGTAGAATCCTCTCTTCTTCATTATTTTAACAATAATATTTTCTTGCCCTGAAATTATATTACTTTTTCTTAACTTTTTCTGTATAGAATATTGTAGGGTTTGCTAGCTGAGTTGTTTATAAGCCTGTGGAATCTTAGTAGTTTTCAGAAAATGTACAATTATGAATAATTTTGAATACTAACAGCAGGGAGGCACAGAACCTCTTGGAAGCAGCTGCCAAGGGAGGATAGAGCCTGTGGTAGCTGAGATGCTGGGGGTTAATTTCTCTGAATAACCAGTTTGTGGTCTATCAGCAGCTATCTCTCTGGAACAGAAGAATGGGCAGGAAATGAATAACAGTACTTTTCTATAAGTAATCTGCCCACAGAAGCTTAAAAAGTTACATTCATATCAGCCTGTGTTAAGACTAAATATGGAGGAGAACCATACTCCCTTCCAGTGTAACAAAGAAGTCAACTCAGTATTGTTTAGAAATGAACACTTGGCTTTCCTTCTGCCCTGATAGCTCTGAAGCCGATGTTGTTACAATTGGCTTTCTTAGTCTCTTCTTTACTAATGTGGTTAGTGTCTCATTAAAGTAGCTTGTTTTTAAGGGTGTTGGATAGTTCACAGAAAGACTGAAACTGCTTTCACATAAATAAATATAAAAGTTACAGTAAAATCTAGATAACCACTTGGCATATTCTAACTTCTTTTTTTATTAAATCATAGCTGTGTACATTAATGCAATTATGGGGTACAATGTGCTGGTTTTATATACCATTCAAAATATTTTCATCAAACTGGTTAACATAGCCTTCAACTCATTTTCTTAGTTATTGTGTTAAGACATTTATATTCTACACTTAGTAAATTTAACATGTACCCTTGTAAAATGCACGGTAGGTGTGGTCCCACCAATTACCCTCCCTCCACCCATCCTCCCCCCTCCCCTCCCCTCCCTCTCCTCTTTCCCCTTGTATCCTAACTTCTTAAGTTGTAAGTAATTTGTATGTGTATAGAGACAGGTGGTGGTGGGGGTGTGTGTGTCTCACTATGTTGCTCAGGCTGGTCTTGAACTCCTGGACTCCAGTGATCCTACCTCATCCTCCTAAAGTGTGAGAATTACAAGTGTGAGTTGCCATGCTTGGTCTTAAACTGTAAGTAATTATAAATAACAGAGGCTTTATGGGATTCAAGAAGCTAGGATCTCACAAATGCCAAACCAACTGTTTAGATTTCACAGACAAGATTGATGGCAACTGCTAAGTTAAATCTCAATTATAGCCAGTAATTTTATTCTTCCATACTTTAATCCCTCCCTGGTGGTCTAGTGGCTAGAATTCAGCGCTTTCTTCCATACTTTAGCATAGCTTCTATAAAAAGGCTGACTATTTGAATTTTAATTTTCTTGTTTTAGCCCCTGCTGAAGGGGCTAATGAGCACTAACATTTTTTACAAGTAAAGGGCAAAGAGAAAGGAAAAAAGAAGTTGCCACAGACCTGACAGCTCCCCCTTTAGGACTGATAATACCCCACATATTACTTTCCTATCAATCCACTCCATTTCAAAGAATTGGGAATTTTATGGACTTCAAAAATATCACATAATAATATTCAAATTCATAGTGTAAAGAAGGCCAGTTTCCCTAGCTTGTCGATAAAGATAGAATAATTATTCTTATCTTTGACAGTTTCCCATCCCTTAATCTTTTTTGCATATATATTTGAATTAGGATGATAGGAAGACCTTTAGTGAGAAGGACAACGCTTCTCACATACACTATCTTTTTCAAGTAAGAACAGAAGTCATCACATTTGTTCTCTGTGGATGTGCCAATCTGTTCCCCATCGGGATCATGTTAGAAGTCCTAAGTGAATGCATAACACGCTCCCCAGTTCCTCTTTTCTTGAAATACTGTAGGATTACAGACAATTTTAAAAGTGGGCATATTTAGTCAGCGAAAGAGTGAAGGCCTTAGTGGGAGGTTTGTGAAGAATGACAACATGAATACTAAATTTATAAAAACGAGTAGGAACCAAAGAAATAGAAATAGAAATGGTGTCAATTCCCTGTAGACTTGATAAGCAGATGAATATGAGATTTGTAATGGAAAGTAGAACAAAAGAATGTTTCTTTCTGGCTCGGTCAATTGCCAAAAAAAAAAGTGTTTTTCTTTATTAAAATTTTTTTTTCTTTTCTTTCCTTCCTTCCTTTCTTTTTCTTTTTTCTTTTTTTTTTGAGACAGAGTCTCACTCTGTTGCCTTGGCTAGAGTGCGGAGGCATCACGGCTCACAGCAACCTTAAACTCTTGGACTCAAGTGATCCTCTTGCCTCAGCTTCCCAAGTAACAGGGACTACAGGTGCTAACCACAATGCCAGCTATTTTTAGTATTTTTAGTAGAGAGGGGGTCTTGCTTTTGCTCAGGGTGGTTTTAAACTCATGAGCTCAAGCAATATACCCACCTTAGCCTCCCAAAGTGCTAGGATTACAGGTGTGAGCCAGAGCGCCCAGCTTTCTTTATTGAAACTTTTTAAAGTCATAGAATTGAAAATCAGAAGAAGAGAAACAAGTGAGGAAGAGACAGGAGTTACATGTTCCGAGGAATATATTAAAACTACAGGCTTGAACTTTAGCTATCTCATGATAGGTTATGGCTTGGATTTGCAAAGCAAGCATTTCTGAAGTTGTTTTATTTCCTCCAAGATATTAATTAAGCCATCTCTAAGTGCCATTCTCACACACAATAGTTAACTGGGTCAAAGATTGGTATGCTTTCAATTATTGTAAAATAGTATTCTGCTAAAGGAGCTAAACATAAATAATTACTAGAATTATTCCCACATTGAAGGAATTACATGTGTACACAACTAAAAGGGGTTTCAAATAATATACTTGGGTATAGTTAATTATATCCCATAGGTATTTATTTTTTTGTTTTGAAAACAGAGTCTCACTTTATCACTCCTCCCCCCACCCCCGGTAGAGTTCTGTGGCATCATAGCTCACAGCAACCTCAAACTCTTGGGCTCAAGTGATCCTCTTGCTCTAGCCTCTCGAGTAACTGAGACTATAGGTGCCTGTCACAACGCCTGGCTATTTTTAGAGATGGGGGGAGGGTCTCACTCTAGCTCAGGCTGATCTTGAACCCATGAGCTCAGATAATCCACCTGCCTCGGCCTCCCCAGAGGAATGGGATTATAGGTGTGAAACACTGCATCCAGCCTTCCCATAGTTATTTTGAAATATTATCAATCATTGTTTATTCAAGTCTGTTATCCTGCTTTCTTCATTTTACCCAAACCTTAAGAAAAACAAATCTTGGCTTGGCGCCTGTGGCTCAAGCGGCTAAGGCGCCAGCCACATACACCTGAGCTGGCGGGTTCGAATCCAGCCTGGCCCGCCAAACAACAATGATGGCTGCAACAAAAAAAAAAAAAAAAAAAAAAAAAGATAGCCGGGTGTTGTGGCAGGTGCCTGTAGTCCCAGCTACTTGGGAGGCAGAGGCAGGAGAATTGCTTGAGCACAGGAATTTGAGGTTGCTGTGAGCTGTGATGCTGCAGCACTCTACCCAGGGTGACAGCTTGAGGCTCTGTCTCAAAAAAAAAAAAAAGAAGAAGAAGAACAAATCTTTTAAATTCACCCCGAACTCTTCTTCAATGTGGTCTTCTGAGGGCCTTTGTCACAGTTCCGGGGTCTTCAGCAACCTTGTCAAGTATCAAAACCTCTTGTCTTTCATTGAGGTTTCCACAGTGTTATGTTGTTATCTGCTAAGTTTGAATAAGCTTTATGTGACCTTTTCCCAGTACACCTGATTATATCCTGGAGTCACAGAGTTGTTTACCTTTCTCAGCCAGAGCAGAAATAGAGGAAGAACACTCCTTCTTTTTTTTTTTTTTTTTTTTTTTTTTTTTTTGCCATTTTTGGCCGGGGTTGGGTTTGAACCTGCCACCTCTGACATTTGGGGCCGGCGCCCTACCCCTTTGAGCCACAGACGCTGCCCCAAGAACACTCCTTCTTGACTTCCTTTACGATGGGTGGTTTTATCTGTCAGTTTGGCTAGGCTGTGGCACGTAGTTATTTGGTCCAACACCAGTCTAGATGTAGGTGCCAAGGTCTTTTTTAAAATGTGGTTAACATTTAAACCAGTAGACTTTGAATGAATCAGATTACCCTCTGTAATGTGAGTGAGTCTCACCCAATCAGCTGAAGGCCTTAACAGCAAAGTCTGAGGTTTCTTGAAGGAGAAGAAATTCTCCTCAAAGCTGCAACGTAGAGACGCTGCCTGAGTTTGTTCTAGTCTGTCTAGCTTGCTCCTCACGTTTGAACTCAAAAGACCTCACCTTCAGCTCTTACCTGAATTTTCAGGCTGCTGGCCTGCCCTACAAATTTTAGATTTGTCAGCCCCCACAGTTTTACGAAGCAATTCCTGAAAAATCTCCCTCTTACACTCTGTCTCACTTTTTTATATTATTATGTATGTGTATATATATATATATATATATATATATATATTTCCTATTGGTTCTTTTTTTTCTGGAGAACAGTCACTAATACAGCTTTTCTAATAAGTTATTTCTCTATTTTTCCTTTTAGCATCCCCCCCCATGGAACTAGAATCTAATCTACATCAAACACTCAGATTTATTTGCAAGCATTTCTTATGGGTTGATGGGTTGCCTTAGCTCTAACAAATTGTGCTGATTCTTTTTTTTTTTTCTTCAAAATATTTATCATTCATTTATCTTTTCAAGAAAAGATAAATTTCAAAATTGCATTTAATAGAAATTAATGTTAAAACATAAATATGAAGTGATTTCTCCATACCTTGGTATAATTTTTTAAGATGGAGCTCTTAAAAATGCTTTTTAAAAAATTTTATTTATTTATTTTTGAGACAGAGTCTTACTCTATGTTCCAGGGTAGAGGGTCATTCCATGATAGCTCACAGCAACCTCAAACTCTTGGGCTCAAGCAATCTTCTTGCCTCAGCCTCCCAAGTAGGTGGGACTTGCCCACTTTTTCTATTTTTAGTAGAGAGGGGGGGTCTCACTCCTGCTCAGGCTGGTCTCAAACTCTTGAACTCAAGCAATTCACCTGCCTCAGCCTCCCTGAGTGCTAGAATTACAAGTGTGAGCCACAACACTTGGCCTTAAAAACACTTTAAGGGAGGCGCCTGTGGCTCAGCGGGTAGGGCGCCAGCCCCATATACCGAGGGTGGTGGGTTCAAACCCGGACCCGGCCAAAACTGCAACAAAAACATAGCCGGGCGTTGTGGCGGGCACCTGTAGTCCCAGCTACTCAGAAGGCTGAGGCAAGAGGATCACCTAAGCCCAGGAGTTGGAAGTTGCTGTGAGCTGTGTGACTTCACGGCACTCTACCAAGGGTGATAAAGTGAGACTCTGTTTCTACAAGAAAAAAAAACAAAACCTTTAAGTGCAATGCAAGGGTTTTTTTTTTTTTTTTTTTTTTGTAGAGACAGAGTCTCACTTTCCCGCTCTGGGTAGAGTGCTATGACGTCACAGCTCACAGCAACCTCCAGCTCTTGGGCTTACACGCTTCTCTTGCCTCAGCCTCCCGAGCAGCTTGGAGTACAGGCGCCCGCCACAACGCCCGGCTATTTTTTGGTTACAGTTTGGCCAGGGCTGGGTTTGAACCCACCACCCTCCGTATATAGGGCCGGCGCCCTACTCACTGAGCCACGGGCACTGCCCAGTGCAAGGGTTTTGATATTAGGAGAACAAAACAAAACAAAACACTTTTTTTTTTTTTTTTTGCAGTTTTTGGCTGGGTCTGGGTTTGAACCCGCCACCTTCAGCATATGGGGACAGCGCTCTACTCCTTTGAGCCACAGGTGCTGCCCCTACAAACCACTTTAAGTCATTGAAGATATCTATTAAATAATAGCCATCTCCTTTTTTTCCAAATATAGTTAATTATATTTAGTGGTTTATGGTCAGGGAAGAAGTGTTATTTAAATGAATTTAAGACGCAAAAGTCTGTAAGACTGATAGTAAAAATGATGATAAATTTTAGAGTTCTGTATGAGATGACAAATTTAAAAAATTTAGAAAAGATAAAAAGAATGATCACATAGTACAAATGCTAGTTTACAAGACAGAAGGTAAAAATGGTAATACTGATAAATTAAAATCCTTTTGGAAATTCTCTTGGTAAGCTGGTAGCCAACAGAACAGTTGACTGCCTTAAACTCCTTTCTTCTAATCTCCTTTGTTGCTTGTATGGCAGGTAGATCCTTCATTGAGTCTTGGAAACACATAGAAATATGTCTCAGTCCTTAAGGAATGTAAAGGAGCCCACCTAGTTTCCAAAGAGGAGAAAAATTCCAAATAATCAGCAATATTTTTAAAAAAATTTGCATACTCATCACATGCAAAACACTTTACTCAGGCTTTTTGGAGTGTTTAAAAAAGAAGAAGAAGAAAACAAGAAAATACACCTCAGATCTTTAAAGAGATTACACTATTTAAACTCTAAGCCTTACCCGTGGCAGCAGTTTTCCATTTCTTAGGAATCCTCCATGTCCGCAGAGGACTGAAGTCAACTCTATTTCTTTCTTCAACACAAGTGTCCAGCAGCAACTGTGACAACTATGTGTGTTGCAAAGAACTTTTCCAGAGGTAGGTAACTGCAGGGCCACAGAATCCCCTCTCAGCACTTCATGGGGGAATACAACCATCTGAGAGTAGGGAATAAAAGAAATACATATGAAAGTATTGGATGTGCATAATGGTATGTGTAAAAGGAAATATAATGTTCAGCCTTGTGTTTTCCCTTCATAATAGGTTTTGGCTTAGTTTTGCAAAAGTAGCATTCCCGAAGTTGAGGAAAAGTCATTTCCACCTACGTATTAATTAAGCTATTACTAGATGCCATCTTCACAGACAATGATTGATTGGGCCAAAGGTTGACACTTTTTTTTATTTCTTTAAAAAATAGTGCCTTCTGGCTTGGCGCCTGTGGCTCAAGCGGCTAAGGTGCCAATCACATACACCTGAGCTGGCAGGCTTGAATCCAGCCTGAGCCTGCCAAACAACAATGACAGCTGCAACCAAAAAACAGCCAGGCGTTGTGGCGGGCGCCTGTAGTCCCAGCTACTTGGGAGGTGGAAGCAGGAGAATTGCTTGAGCCCAGGAGTTGGAGGTTGCTGTGAGCTGTGAAGCCACAGCACTCTACCCAGGGCGACAGCTTGAGGCTCTGTCTCAAAAAAAAAAAAAAAAAAAAAAAACTCCCCCAAACCAATAGTGCCTTCTTCCTATACTGGAACCAGTTTGAATATCTGTTACACAGTTAGTAGAAGACACAGATCTGAATAAAAGTTTCCTCATCTGTCAAAAGAGTGATTACAACTAGTTGTTGAGAGTTTGGCATTTCCAGAGAGGAAGAAGTAACCTCGGCCATTTGTAACTGTTATTTTTTCACCATCAACATACATTTATCACAGAACAAAGCATTTATTGCAGAACAAAACATAAGGAGAATTCCACTCCAAGAGTGAGTGGGGTCCTTCTCCATGAGTGGAAAAGAGACCCTGAGTCTGAACACGCTCTCTTTTCTAGGCTAGCTCAGGAACTGGTTTGTCCCACCTTTCCTTGGCAGGACTGACTCCCACTTTTGGGTAGCAGACAGGTCAGGGTTACATAACAAATTTCTTAACAAGCTTTTTTTTTTTTGAGACAGAGTCTCAAGCTGTTGCCCTGGGTAGAGTGCTATGACATCACAGCTCACAGCAACCTCAAATTCTTGGGCTTAAGTGATTCTCTTGCCTCAGCCTCCCAAGTAGCTGGGACCACAGGCACACACCACAATGCCCGGCTATTTTGTTGTTGCTGCTGTTGCAGTTGTCATTGTTGTTTAGCTGGCCTGGGCTGGGTTTGAACCCCCTGCCTTGGTGCATGTGGCTGGCACCCCACTCACTGAGCTACAGGTACCACTCTTAACAAGCATTTTTAACTTTTAGATATAAATAGTCATAGTAATAAGAATTCTGGCCCTTGGTCCTTAAATATTATATTAATTGGACTTTTTTCTAGCCCTTGGTCCTTAAATATTATATTAATTGGACTTCTAAATATTATATTAGATTAGACTTTTTTCTTTTAGCTTTTTATTCAACATCACTCTTTTTTACTTCTCTATCTTCTGAGAAAACATAGACTTTCATGCAAAAGCTTTTACCAACTGCTATGGCACCTTCAGTGACAGTTTCTGCCCACCACAATAAGGCCAAGTCCCTGAGCTACATGGCTGAAGTGACATAACTTCCACAGAAACAGTGTGCACCCCTTGCCTGTCTCCAGTGCACTCTGTCTTGCACCATTTTGAGACATATTGTGAGAGTGACTCAACGTCTTGCCCCCTGAGGTACCTGAACTTTGAGCAATTACTGTTCCTACTGAAAGGTGAGTGTCTGAAAAGAGATTACACCCTGTAGAACTATACATACATACCTATATATATTTTATTTTATTTATTTATTTTTTTTAAACAGAGTCTCATTGTGTTGCCCTTAGTAGAGTGCCATGGCATCACAGCTCACAGTAACCTCAAACTCCTGGTTTTAAGCAATTCTCTTGCCTCAGCCTCCCAAGTAGCTGGGACCCAGGCGTCCGCCACAATATATGGCTATTTTTTTGTTGCAGTTGTCGTCGTTTAGCTGGCCCAGGCCAGGTTCGAACCTGCCAGTCTTGGTATATGTGGCTGGTGCCCTAACCACTGTGCTATGGGTGCTGAGCCCCTGTAGAATTATATTAAAGGTAGGTTTCCCTGCAGAGAATGACTCTAAAACACAAAAGATGGCCCATCTGAATAATCTGTAAGTGAAATAAAGATCCAAATTGACATTACTGATACTGATCAACTCTGGGCAGGTGAATCTGGGGAATAGAAGAAACTATGGAGAGACTAGGTTTCTTCAGTAAGAGAAAGGAAATTGAGCTGTCCAGTAACTAGAAATGAAACTTAGAATTGTGTATGTAGGCCAAGAGAGTAACATTTACCTTGGTATAAGAAACTTAGAGCCTTACTGACTTTTGGCCATACATATAAGCAGATTTTCTACCTACAAAAGCCCCTTTCAAATCCTTGTCACATTTTACTTATACCACTGCAAATAAATTGGTCTCAGTCGGTTGCTGTTAGAACAGAGTTTCTGGCGGGAGTCAGGTGGTGGATGAAGCCTATAATTCTGAATAAAATGGTTAGGAGGGACCCATTTTTTTATTTTATTTATTTATTTTTTTTGAGACAAATTTTTACTCTATTGCCTGGGTTAGTGGGCAGTGGCAACTGAACTTGAATGTTTATAGCAGCACAATTCACAATTGCAAATATGTGGAAACAACCCAAGTGCCCACCAATACATGAATGGATTAATAAAATGTGATATATACATACTATGGTGTACTACTTAGCCTTAAAAAAAAAAAAATTTTTTTTTACTCTATTGCCTGGGTTAGAGGGCAGTGGCATCATCATAACTCACTGCAACCTCAAATGTCTGGGTTCAAGTGATTCTCCTGCCTTAGCCTCCTGAGTAGCTGGGATTACAGGCACAAGCCCAACTAATTTTCTTGCTCAGGCTGGTCTTGAACTCCTGACCTCAAGAGATCCTTCTGCCTCAGCCTCCCAAAGTGCTAGGATTACAGGTGTGAGCCTCCACTCCCTGCCAGGACTCACATTTAAGCAAAGAACTGAAGGACTCCAGGGAACATGCAATGGGGATAGCTGGGACAAGTCTCCCAGCAGAAGAAAAGCCAGAGCAAAGGTCCTGCAGTGAAAGTCTGTCTGGGTTGTCCTGAGACCAACGGGAAAGCCTGAGTACAATGGGAGGAGATGAAGGTGGAGGGGCGGCGGGCCCAGGAGTATGGAACTTCCATAAGCACATTGACTTGCTCTGAGTTGGGAATAAGAGGTGTGACATGACATGACTGTCGTTTTTTTTTTTTTTTTTTTTGAGACAGAGCCTCAAGCTGTCGCCCTGGGTATAGTGCTGTGGCATCACAGCTCACAGCCACCACCAACTCCTGGGCTTAAGCGATTCTCTTGCCTCAGCCTCCCAAGTAGCTGGGACTACAGGCACCCGCCACAACGCCTGGCTATTTTTTGGTTGCAGCCGTCATTGTTGTTTGGCAGCCCAGGCTGGATTCGAACCTGCCAGCTCAGGTGTATGTGGCTGGCATCCTAGCCTCTTGAGCCACAGGTGCTGAGCCCTGACTGTCATTTTAAAAGGATCACCCTCGCTGCTGAGTTGACATAAGATAGAAAGGGAATAAAAGCAAAAGCAGGGAGACCAGGTGGGAGGCTTTTCCAGTAATCCACGGGAAGGGTGCTCTGATCAGGATGGGAGCCACGGAGGTAGTGAGAAGTGGTTGGATTCTGGACATTTCACACGTAGATGGATTTGCCTGTGGATTAGACATGAAATGTGAAAGAAAGAGAAGAGTCGAAGATGAGTCCGAGGTTGTCAGTCTGAGCCATTGGAGGAATGGAATTACCTTAACTAAACAGAGGAAGACTCGGGGAGAAGCATGTTGTGAGAGGAGGTCAGAAATTCAATTTGGGATATGCCCACTGGATATTCAAGTAGAGATGTTGTTCAGGCAGGGGAATACACAAGTGTAGCCAAGCCAGCACTGGAGATGTAAGTGTGGAAGTCGTGTATGTGGTAGTGAAAGACACCAGACTGAATGAAATTCCCAAGGGAGAAAATGTGTTACGGAGTCTATGAAAAAAGCCAAGACTGAGAGCCCTGGAGCACTCTGGTGGTTAAAGTTGGAGAGGCAGGGGGAACCAGCAAAGGAGGCTGAGACGGAGCAGCTACTGAGGGAAGCCAGGGCAGTGGGGTCTTCTGGAAACCAGAGGAAGAAAATATTTTGAGGGGAAAAAAGGGATCAACTGTTGAACATTGCTGATAGGTCAAGTAAGAATGAAGGAGATTTGCCTTGAATTTTGCAATGTAGGGACCATTCGTGACTGTGACAAGGGAGTTTACATGTAGAGGTGGGATGGGGGCCTGAGTGAGCAGGCTCAGTAGCGAACGGGAAGAGAGGGACTGCTGACGGGAGGACGCACAACCATTTGAAGGGATTTTCTGCACAGAAAGCAGGAATGGAGAGCAGTAGCTGGAAGTGGAAGTGAGGTCAAGAGAGTTTTTCTTTTCTTTTTTAAAGTGGGACAAATAATAGTATATTTGCATACTCATGGAAGTAGCTAGTAGAGAGAAAAAATGTTGATGCATGAGAGAGAGAGAGGAGAGTTGCTGGAGAAATTCTTTTCTCAGAATGACTTACAGAGCTAAAGACATTCTAACCTGTGCCAAAGTTTATTCCTATCTTATGTACAGTGAAATGCCAGCAATTGTGTTTGTGGAAATAGTTTCTGTAGGGGCAGAAGTGGAAAGAGTTTTCAGTGTTCCTTTGGAAGCCACAGTGTCTTGAAACCTTAAGGTAGGGTATATTGATGAAAATGATAACCTAAGAGTCTCAGCTTTGACCCAAAGCTAAATCTTTCTGGGCAACCACATAAACCCCACCCAAGCAACCTTTATGTGTGATATAGGTTATAAAAGATCTCACTGAAACAGATTTTACCATTTGGAAGAGACAAAAATCAAAGTTTCCCCTTTCACCTCTCAGATAATTATTTTCATGGAAAATTAAGAGTGTTTACAAAATTACATGGGAAATTTTACTTAGTTTTTAAAAAAGGTTTTGTGCATTATGTTCAATGGATATCCAAATAATAAATTCCAATTTTAGTAGAGACTCGAGGGAAGCCTATGCTTTCTTATGTCACATCAAATAACATTTTCTCCATGTCCATGAAGTTCTCTGTTAGGCAATGCTTTCTTAGCCTATTTTGAATCATTGAACTGTAGTACTAGAAAACAGTAAAACTGCCTTTTATGTAAATATATTTTATCAATCTGATTTTTAAATAACTGAGAAAAACTTGTCCTCCCTGGTATGGTTTAGAGAAATTTAAAAAAATTGATCTTCCTAAGCACTCCTTAAAAAAAGAAAATCAATTCAATCAAGACTTTTCAATATTTTCCACCAAATTACCCCTCATGGCAGAGGAGAGCAAATGCATGCTTTGGAGAGCTTGGGTGTACAGCCAAAGTGGCCAATGAAATAATAAAATTCCTTTGTAGTCAGTCTCCTTTTAAAATTTTAAAACCATATGAATTTTTCATTTTATGCCACAAAAATACCATGTTTAAAAATGTATTAAAATGGGGCAGTGCCTGCGGCTCAGTGAGTAGGGCACTGGTCCCATACACTGAGGGTGGCGGGTTTGAACCCAGCCCCGGCCAAAACTGCAACAACAACAATAAAAAATGTATTAAAATGTTTTAAATTATCATTTGGGGAGAGGAATGTTCTATTTGTCTCATTGGTTCAGTGAAGAAGCAGCTTTTCATGAATTCTGTCTATATCGGAAAACTGAGTTGAACAGAAGGCAGCTAACACCAGATTCATCATCCAGGCAATCTTCTCTGTTTTGGAGAATTTTTGGACTCGGTGTCCCTAAAACACAGACTCACAAAAATATACCAATAAAATGACAACTATTTTTCACTGTTTTATGAACTATCAAAAGGTAAAACTGAGGAAATATTCCTAAAATGCTACTGGAGAGAAAGTGATGGTGCAGTGCTTCTAGGTTCCTGCGATGGAAAGTTTTGATAGTTGTTTGGTCCTGCTTACAGGAAACCTATGTCATGTGATCTAGTCCCTGATCTGGTCAGAAAAATACTTACAAGTTGGAATGTTCTTTGGTAGCACTTCTTTCAAAATGATCTGAGACCCCTTGCTAAATCAGAGCCTCTAGATCAGTAGTTCTCAACCTGTGGGTCACGGCCCACAGGAACTATGTTAAAGGGCTGTGGCATTAGGAAGGTTGAGAACCATTGGTCTAGATGTAGGGCTGAAGAATCTGTGTTTTAGCGAGCCTTCTGGGTGGTTCTGATGCACATTAAGGTGCCTTATATGTTTAAACATTTTCTAGAATATAAGAAGCAAGGGATTGATTTCAGTATAAAGAAAATCTGAAGCAACAATAGAAAAGAAAATCAGAACAGTTTCTTGATTTTCCCCAGCAATGATTATCTGACCAGGCAGAAAGTACTCGCAGAGGGTTGTAGTGAACAGGTAAGTTCTTCTCCAACATCCATCTTCCCCTTCTTCCTTCCAACAGAATCATATTGGTTTTTTTTTTTTTTTTTTTTTTTTTGATACAGAGCCTCAAGCTGTTGCCCTGGGTAGAGTGCTGTGTTATCATAGCTCACAGCAACCTCCAACTCCTGGGCTCAAGCGATTCTCCTGCTTCCACCTCCCAAGTAGCTGGGACTATAGGCGCCCGCCACAATGCCCTGCTATTTTTTTTGGTTGCAGCCGTCATTGTTGTTTGGCTGGCTGGACTGGATTCGAACCCAGAAGCTCAGGTGTATGTGGCTGGCGCCTTAGCTGCTTGAGCCGCAGTCGCCAAGCCAGAATCAGATTCTTTTTGTCTCTCTTTCATGCAACCGTGTGCCCCAAGTGAGTCTTACTCTCCCCTAGTTCCAAAGATAGTTCCAAATGATCTCACCTTAATTGCCCATGACGGTCAAGAATGGGCAGGTGACACAAGGGTTCTGCCTAGGGGATTCCAGGGAAAATTCTGCTTCTGTGAAAGAGCTACACAGAAAAAGTGACACTAGGATATGACCCCAGGACCTATAGCCTGCATCTTGCTGCCAGCCTGAGGATAAGCCAACAATGAGGGAGACAGAGTAGAAAGATGGGAAAACATTTTCCATAGTGTAGTTGAGTTTTCTCAACTTTTAAACTTCCTTTCCTGTGCAAAAAGTTTTCTTCTTGTGTAAGCTAATTTAAGTAAAGTAGGCTTTTCAACATGTGTAACCAAAAGGAGCCCAGATGATGCAGGGATTATCTAGGGTTGATGTTCCAAGAATGTACATTTGAATATGTTATATGCTAAAATGGGTGTGGCCACAGGAGGAAATGAGAATGAGGTTTGGAAGGAAGAAGTTTATTATACGTACAGTTCCCAGAGAAGGGTCACCACATACCACACAGGGCTGCCGGGGAAGAATCCAGTTTTGGTTATGTGGCAGAGATGGGAGCAGGGGAACAGGCATGAGCCTTTCTTGGGATTTCCTTGTCAAAGGTAAGGCAGGGAAGAGTAAACAGTTTAAGACTTGTTGTTTTAATAACTTTAGTGGGTTTTGGGCTGGAGTGGTGGTCTCTAGTTGCCTAGTACCTGACACTGGGGTGATTTAGGGAAGGAGGAATAATTGGATTGGTATCTAAGAGTTAGGAGATGGCTGGGTGATTGATTTGGGATTGGTTGGTTTATATGATGTATGAAAAATATGCTCTAAGCCAAGTCTTTTTTTATCTGTAAGAATTAGCTAGCCTTGGAAAGGGCAGTTTTTTCCTGGCCAGCAAGCTTTTTAAGAAGTGATAACATCATCAAATGCAGAAAATAAAAAAACATAATTAATACTACTGGGTACTTTCATAATGAATAATCGCAGTCAAAAGCATAAGAAACAAGGGTTATTCAATTGTATGTAGAATCCATTTAAGCCAGAATGGTAGAGTACTGGGGAGAAGCACAATTATCAGACTTAGCTAAGTGAAAAAAAGAGGGAGATGAGAGATGGGGATAGGGAAAACAAGAGACATATCAGGCAAAGGGGACAATACAAGCAAAAAACTTCAGCAGAAGAGAGTGTGGCTCTGGGATCACTAGAGAGGAGGGGGTAGGGGGAAAGAGGCATGAGATAGGCTAGAGGTGGGCAGGCTCAGTGACACCAGGGCCTTGAAGTCCCATTTTCAGGTTTGGGACTTCGTTTTAGGGAAAAATGAGAATGCCACTGAAAGACGTTATGGACATGGGGAGAAGAGGGACTTGGAGACATGACCAGATTTCCATATTAAGAGGTCAGTCTGGCTGCTGACTATTTGGGAAGCTCAACAGTGCAAATAAGATAAAAGTAGCTTGGAATAGGACAGAGGCAATGAGGACAGGAGAAATACATGGGTTTGGGACTAACTGAAAGATTTCTTACAGATAGTAGTGAAATCATGAGGAATAAAGTAGGGGAGAGATCCAATGAAGAATGAGAATGAGGCCAGGTGCAGTGGCTCAATCCTGTAATCCTAGCACTCTGGGAGGCCGAGGCAGGCGGATTGTTTGAGGTCACGTGTTTGAGATCAGCCTGAGCAAGAGCAAGACCCTGTCTCTATTAAAAATAGAAAAAGAAATTAGCTGGACTTTGTGGCGGGTGCCTGTATTCCAGCTACTTGGGAGGCTGAGGCATGAGGATCACTTGAGCCCAAGAGTTGGAGGTTACTGTGAGCTATGATGCCACAGCACTCTACCCAGGGTGATAGCTTGAGACTTTGTCTCAAAAAAAAAAAGATACTAGCACAACTACAAGTGGCAAAAATAAAATTTGTTTCATATATTTACATACACATACAAATATGTGGATGTACACAAGGCAACGTAAAACGTACTTCTCTCTGTGGAAATGGTCCTTGTCTTATGCACCCTGCGGTGTGAGACACCTGGTTCTGTAGCTTTCAAACACTTCTCTGCATCTCATTAGATTATCCAGGAGCCACATGCTTTGGTGACACTACATTTACTGCAAAAAATCTTTCACAGATAAATACCCTTAATATTTTAAATCATGATAGTTTGATAATAGAAATTATCAAATAGATGAAGTTGTTTCTACATCCTGTGGAAAACCACTCTTAAATACACATATACTGTTTATTATGAAGTTCAATGTTCCTTATGTGATGACATAGCCAATAAATTCATCTGAGAACCAAGTGCTCATGCAAAAGGTCATTGCTGCTTCCTCGCTGTTGTGTTTAAGAGATAAGAACTCTTTCTTATCTCACAAGAGATGCACGCTTTCTGCTTCTCAGAGTTTCACCCATATGCTCAGAATGTGCTCCATAGTGGATGATTGCTTCTTTCTTTGGTGTCCTTATCACAACCTAGTCTTAACTGTCAGCTACCTCAAATGCATTATTGAAGAAGGAAGATACGAATAAATAATACACTTTCATACCTTCTCTCTACCATCCTCTGGTATTCCACTCTTGCCAAGAACCCTCTGCATCTGGCCTGGGTTCGGGTGATCAGCTGGGCCAGCTTGTCATCTCTCATCTCCTCTAGAAGCCCCAGAAGACCAGCTTTGAAAAACACCTGTACATGGGCAGAGCTGCAGATCAGAAACTTCACATAAAGTTCCGAGAAACAGGAATAGCATCAGGTCAGATTTTGAGACTATTACCTTGGTGTGACCGAATTTATACTGGGTGTGGTCGATATCTATGGACCCCAGGAGCTTCTCAGAAGCTTTCTTGCTATCGATGAATTGTCCCTCAGGTATAGCACTTGCATTTAATA
>CAUYPK010013046.1:0-10422 GCA_963574355.1 Loris lydekkerianus
GAATCTTTTCCCCACTGAGTGTTTTTAATTGGCTTGTCAAAGATCAAATAACAGTAAGTAGCTGGATCCATCTCTTGGTTCTCGATTCTGTTCCAGACATCTATTTCTCTGCTTTTGTGCCAGTACCATGCTGTTTTGATCTATTAGTTGTCTATTTTTTGAGACTTTGGGAAAAAATAATAAGAAGTTAACCAATGACTCTATACTAAACCTCAGAGTCAGAGCATTCTATAATAGACGTACTCTTACCTGACAATGTGAATCTTACTTTCTTTGCATTATTATTATTATTGCTTAATATTTTGACGCAGCAATCATCTTATTTCTTTCCTGAATATATTTATCTTCTTTCATTCTTTGTGAGGTTTTTGTTTCTAGTCCTTATCTTAAACATTGGTATTGTTATTAAGTTTTAAGCCTTTTTAATTCTGTGAAGGCAAAAAGTGGAAACCTAATAAACACATGTATATGTAAAAAAAAAAAAAAAGAAGGAAATCATTAGATGCCTCAAACATGACAATAAAGCCATAAATTATTAAAATCTGTGAGATACTGCAAAAGCAGTACTAAGAAGGCAATTTATTGCATTAAATACCCACATCAAAAAACAACAACAACAAAACAGAAAGCATGCACATCAACAACCTAATGAATCATCACAAGGAAATTGAAAAAGAAGGGCAATCCAATTGCAAACCTAGCAGAAGTAAAGAAATAACCCAAATTAGACAAAAAGAAATGAAATTGAAAATAAAAGAATTATTCGAAAATTAATGATACAAAAATTTGGTTCTTTGCAAAGATAAACAATTTAATAAACCTTTGGCCAGATTAACCAGAAGCAGAAAAGTAAGATCTATAATAACCTCAATCAGAAAGATAAAGGGGAAATAACAATACCACAGAGATGCCAAAGATCATCTCTAATCACTATAAAAAAACTCTATACCCAGAAATTTGACAATCTGAAAAAAATGGACCAATACCTAGAATCACACAACCTCCCTAAGAGGTTGATATCTTAAGAGATAGATATCTTAATCACACCTGTATCACCAAAATTGCAACAATTAAAAAGTTCCGAACAAAAAAATTCCTGGATGAGCCAGTTTTGCCCCAGAATGCTAACAAATCTTCAAAGACGAACTTGTACCTTTATGCAGAACCTAGTCCCAAACATTGAGAAGGAAGGAATCATCCTCAACTCATTCTAGAAAGCAATTATCATCCTGAAACCAAAACCCGGAAAAGACCCAACAAAAAAGAAACACTTCAGGGCAATCTCACTAATGAATATTGATGCAAAAATATTCAGTGAAATCCTAGCATATAACACAGCTACACATTTAAAAAATTATACATCATGATCAAGTAGGCTTTATCCCAGGAATACAAGATTGGCCTAACATATGAAACTCTATAAATGTAATTCACCACATAAATAGTAGCAAAAAGAAAGACAATATGATCCTCTCAAAAGATGCAGAAAAAGCATTCGACATAATTCAGCACGTTGCTAGGCCTGGTGGCTCACACCTGTAATCCTAGCACTATAGGAGGCCAAGGCAAGTGGATTGCTTGAGCTCAGGAGTTCAAGACCAGCCTGAGTAAGAGTGAGACTCGGTCTCTACTAAAAATAGAAAAACAAAACAAAACAAAACAAAAAAAACCCAACTAGCTGGGGTGGCACCTGTGTCTCAAAGGAGTAGGGTGCCGGCCCCATATGCTGGGGCCAGGCACGGTGGCTCATGCCTCTAATCCTAGAACTCTGGGAGGCTGAGGCAGGTGGATTTCTTGAGTTCAGGAGTTCAACACCAGCCTGAGCAAGAGTGAGACCTCATCTCAAAAAAAAAAAAAAAAAAAAAAAGTAGCCAGGCATTGTGGTGGGTGCCTGTAGTCCCAGCTACTCAAGAGGCTGAGGCAAGAGAATCACTTGATCTCACAGCAACCTCAAGAGTTTGAGCTGTGATACCATCACACTCTGCTGAGTGAGGCTCTGTCTAAAAAAAAAAAAAAAAACTAGCCAGGTGTAGGTGCTTGTAGTTCTAGGTTCCCCGCTACTGGGGAGGCTAATCCATGAGGATTTCCTGGGCCTAAGAGATTGTGGTTGCTGTGACCCATGATGATGCCACAACATTCTACCCAGGATGACAGAGTAATACTCAGTCTCAAAAACAAAAAATATTCAGCATCCTATTCTGACAAGGACCCTCAAGAAAATAGGCATAGATGGGACATTTCTTAAACCAATAAAACCCATCTATGACAAAGCCACAGCTAATATCATACTGAATGGGGTAAAATGGAAAGCTTTCTACTTACAACTGGAACCAGACAAGGATATCCACTATCACAACTACTATTCAACATAGTGCTGGAAGTTCTAGCCAATGCAATCAAGCAAGGGAAGGATATTAAGGGCATTTGAATAGTGACCGAGGAGGTCCAATTCTCTTCTTTCCTGATGATATAATCTTATACTTAGAAAACCCCTAAGACCCAACCACAAGATTCCTGGAAATGATCGAGAAATACAGTAACATCTCAGGATATAACATCAATATCCATAAATCAGTAGCCTTCATGTGTGCCAATAACAATCAGGCTGACAATCAAATCAAGGCCACAATACCCTTCATAGTAGCTTCAAAGAAAATGAAATACCTGGGACTACACCTAACAAAAGAGATGAAGGATAGAGAATTATGAAACCCTGAGAAAAATATAACAGAAGATATTAACAGATAGAGGAACATACCATGCTCTTGGCTGGGAAGAATCAACATTGTTAAAATGTCTATACTACCCAAAGCAATACAGATTTAATGAAATCCCCATTAAAATACCAACATCATACTCTGAAGAACTAAAAAAAAAAAAAAAAAGTTCTTTGTTTTTTTATAGAACCACAAGAAACCCTGTATAGCCAACACAATTCTTAGTAATAAAAACAAAGCCAGAGGTATCATTTTACCAGACTTCAGGTTATACTACAAGTCAACAGTGATCAAACAGCATGGTATTGGCACAAAAATAGAGACATATGAAACAGAACAGAAAACCTAGAAATGAAACCAGCCTGATATCACCATCTGATTTTTGATAAACCAAACAAAAGCATACACTTGGGAAAAGAATCATCATTCAATAAATGACAAAGGGCTGATAACTAGAATCTACAGAAAACTCAAATTAATTGACAAAAAAGGGGAAATAGTCCCATTTATCACAGGGCAATAAATATGAACAGAACCTTCTCTAAGGAAGATAAATGGCCAACAAAGACATGAAAAAATGCTCATTGGTCCTAATCAGCAAAGAAGTGCAAATCAAAACCAATTTGAGACATAACCTAACTCCAGTGAAAATAGCCCACATCACAAAATCCCAAATCTGCAGATGCTGGTGTGGTTGTAGAGAGAAGGGAACATTTTTACACTGTTGGTAGGATTGCAAACTAATACACCCGCTTTGGAAAGAAGTATGGAGAATCCTCAAAGTGTTAAAAGTAGACCTTCCATTTGATCCCATGATCCAATTAGTAGGTATCAACCCAGAAATTTAAAAAAATTAATTTTACCATAATGACATTTGCACTAGAATATTTATCACAATTGACACGATGCGGAATCAACCCAAATGCCCATTAACTCAGGAATGGATTAATAAACCATGGTATGTGTATACCATGGAATACTATTCAGCCATAAAAAGATGAAGACTTCACATCTTTTATATTAACCTGGATGGAGTTGAAGAACATTCTCCTTAGCAAAGTACCACAAGAATGGAAAAGTATCCAATGCACTCAATACCAATATGAAACCAGTAGGTAAACAACTATATGTCCATACAAGAGAAAATCACAATTAAATTCAAGTGAGGAGAGGAAGGATAGAGAGGGGAGGACAGAGGTAGATAGGTAAGCTCTCACCTAACAGGCATGATGTAAGGGAATATAGTACACCTCGTGAGTGAAGGGATCAACTATAACTTGGACTTCTTGTCTCTATGCTTGGGTGTTGAAGTGGCATTTGGTACCGGGACAAATGGGAGAGAAGAGATGAGAGCAAGAAGGGAGAAAAGAATAAAAATTTTAAAAAAGAGAGAAGAAAGAAAGAGAAAAATACTAATAATAATGGTGTTGGGCAGGGTGAAGTGACCCATACATGCAATCACATGACTCTGGGGGACCAGAGTGGGAGGGTACCCTGAGGTTAGGAGCTCTTTACTATCCTGAGCAAGAGCAAGACTCTACTTCCACCAAATATAGCAAAAAAATCATCCATATGTTAAGGTGAGGACCTGCAAATGTAGTCTCTTGAGACGCAAAAATAGGGTGATGCCCTAGCCTAGGGGTTTGAGCCCTCTGTGAGCCAAGCCAATGCCCAGGTACTCCAGCCCAAGCCTTAGAGGAAGGCTTAAGAGTGGCTGGTGAGGAGATATCTGTAGTCTGAAATCTTGAAGCCCCTCCTCAGTCTTTTTTTTTTTTTTTTTTGTAGCCTTAGTAATTTGAGCAGAATTTTTCTTATATTCGTTAAAATAACCTTCAGTTTGGATTTGTCTAGTGGTTTTCTCATGATTAGATTAGGGCTAGAAATTTTGAGAAAGAGTACCACAGAGATGAAGTGACCTCATCACATTATATCAGAGGGTATATGCTATTAATATGATTTATCGCTGGTCATATTAACCTTGATTAAGGTAATGTTTTCCAGCTTTCTCCACTGTAAAGTTACTATTTTTCCCTTTCTATACTACAGAGTGTCCCAAAAGTCATCCATAAAGTTGCCATACATAGGAAAAATATGAATTTTTAGTTAAATGTACCTTTCTTTACAAAATATTTATTACAAAATTTTACAAAGAGATGGCAAACATGTAGAGAATAAAGGTACATTTACAGGTGTAGCTTGAGTGCGGATTGTGAAGTGGCAAGACCCCCACAGCCTGGGAGGTGTGTTCAAGGAAGGATCCCCAAACTGCTTCTCCTTCCTTCTTAAAGACAACAGCTCTTTCTCCTTGCTCCCTCTGCCAGAAGTCATGTAGCTTCTGTATATCTTTTGCCTAAAAGCACATAGCCTTCTCTCCCTAAAGATAATCTTTACCCCATGTACTATTACTTCCCCCAAGTCTTGTAAGATAAAAATATTCCCACTCATTTTGTTTGTTAATTGGCAACATTGTTAGTATAGCAACCTAGTTTAACTACTATATATGGTTTTGTGCTGGCTGCAGCCATCAGCTGTGCCAGACCCCCGATTCCAACCTTATCTATTGTGTGATCTTTGTCTCTTGTGTATTTTATTTCTTTATCCCCCACCATTCCCACTTGGGTTCATTTACTCTTTGGGCTGACTCACAAAAGGTAGCACCTGAACAGGGACAGAAGTAGGGGATAGTAGGTGCATGCAGGTGAGGGGATCCCTTGTGAGAAAAATAGAGGAACTGTGCAGTTCATAAATAAATTAGTTGTCAGGAGTAATAAATTATGGGACAGTCAGGCTCAAAGAAGTGAGAACTCTTTATTCTAATGCTTAAGTCTATGGTAAAAACCTGTGGCTGTCATATTCATGTCACCCAGTTAGAGTGGTTTCTTCACTTTATTCAAGAAATTTGTCTTTAGTTCTCTGAGGAAGGCATTGTTAATGCCACTACCTGGGACAGAGTAGGGGAGAAATGAATTCTTATTATACAGCCAACAGACCTTCTAATGTTCCTATTGATGCTTTCACTCTTTGGGGACTAGTTAGGGACTGTTTAGATCCTAATCATGAACAGATGCATCCATCTTTTCAGACTATAAATGTTTATACTTTTGCTCCAGCAGAAAGACCTAAGTATGATAAAATCCTTCCCCCTGAATCTCAACAAGAATTACAAAAAGAGCAATGAAAGTATGATGAGGAGCATTTCTCTTCTGTTTCAGATAAAGACTGTGATCCCTCTGAGCTATTGGCTATGGCTGGACTTCTGTCTCCCCTCTATCCCAGCCTGTGGCACTTTGCCTGCAACCTGTCCCCTCTTTCTAAATTTCTATCACCACCACCTCCTTTTGTTATGTCAGGGCAGACTTCCAAGTCACATTTGCAATTGACCTTGGAACAAGCTCATGTGTAAGTAGATTCTTTAGATGGCTTTTCTTGTTTTCCAATTATTGAAACTGTTGATGAACAAGGCAATCGAACTCACCAGCATCAGCCTCTCTCTTTTAAAAAATGCTCAAAGAGCTGAAACAGGGTTATGCACAATATGGTCCAACTGTTCCATTCACTCTTGCCATACTTTGTCTAATGATGCTCTTCCACCTAATGATTGGAAGTCTGTTGCAAAAGCATGTCTTTCTGGTGCTGATTACTTACTGTGGAAATCAGATTGGGCTGACAGTGCTGTAGAACAGGCAGACTGTAATCGGCAACAAAATATCCCTTTCAACACAGATGTTCTTTTGGGAGAAGGACCTCAAGCCTCTATGCCAGCTCAATTAAATTATCCTCCTGAAGCCTACCAACAAATTAATCAATTGGCATTACAAGTTTGGAGGAAGTTACCTACCTCCAGTGCTAAAACTGAAGAATTGAGTAAGATTAGACAGGGGATTTCAATAAATAGTATTTAATCACTCAAAAAAAAAAAAAAAAATTAGACAGGGGCCTGATGAAACTAATCAAGATCTTGTCACTTGCCTTTTACAAGCAGTCGCCTTGTTGGTGGGGAGGGAGGAATGATTCTTGTTAGACAACTAGCATATGAAAATGCTAATTCAGCTTGTCAGTCTGTTCTCTGTCCATGTAGGGAGAAAGGAGACCTTTCTGATTATATTAGAATTTGTGCTGACATAGGACCTTCTTATATCCAATGTCTGACTATGGCTGCAGCTTTAAAAAATGCAGGTTTTGTCACCTCTCACTCTAAATATTGCCATTTTAAACCACCCACCAGTCACCATCAGAGGAGAGGCTGCTTCCATTGTGGACAGTCTGCCCATTTTATTAAAAATTGTTAAGTAGCAGCTTCTGCTGCTGCTACCAACCAGTTTTCAGTTAATTTTCACCATGTCTCTGCTTGAGCCCCTTCGAGCTTGTGTCCCCATTGTCATCATGGCAAATATTGGGCTACTAAATGCAAATTTAGATTTGATGCTAATGGACATCCCATTTCAGGAACGAACCATGGGGCCAGCTCCGTCCCTGGCAAACAGTAGGAGCAATGTTCATTTACCCACAACAAATTCTGCCACCCCTACAAGCTCAAGTGGCTCCTCTGAAATCTCCCAACTGTTTAGTGCAACCAAGTACAGAGCAGGACTGGACCTCAGTCCCTCTGTTAGATAGGTATTAACACCTGAAATGGGTCTACAAGCCATTCCTACCAGCACATTTAAATCTCTTCCAAACAATACATTGGCCTCCTTTGGGGACACAGCAATGTTACTATGAAAGGTTTCTTTGTTTGGCCAGGAGTGATTAACTCTGACTATACAGGAGATATTAAAAGTAATGGCTCATACTACTTGGAACATTGTAACCATTTCTCCTGATATGAAAATTGCTCAGCTTTTGCTTCTCCCTTTTTGTCCCACTGGTTCTGTTTTGTCACCTCACCTTAGAGGTGCTGCAGGTTTTGGTTCTTCAGATCATGCTAATTGGCTTCAACAAATTGGTCATGATCTATCTGAAGTGCAATTATCTATTCAAGGAAAGAAATTTACAGGCCTTTTAGACACTGGAGCTGATGCATCCGCCATTGCTCAACAATATTGGCCTAAATTAAGGCCAACTCAGGAAGCCATGTGTGACCTTTGTGGCATTGGCTAAACCAGCTCCCCACTCCAGAGCTCTACCTTTTTATCATACAATGAAGGCCATTCTGGCACATTTCAACCCTATGTCCTTTCAGGCCTTCCAGTTAATTTATGGGGGCAGAGATGTGCTTTCAAGCATGGGAGCCCTTTTATTCAGTCCTAATACAACTGTTACTAACCAAATGTTGAATCAAGGATTTCTCTTCTCCATGGGCTTAGGTAAAGATCAACAAGGAATTACTATGCCCATAGAACCTATGGCTTATCACTCTCATAGTGGCCTAGGTTATTCTTTTTCCTAGGGGCTATGGTAACTCCTGTCACCTCCAGGACTGCAGATCCTATTACTTGGTTATTTAATGATCTAGTCTAGGTGGACCAGTGCCCCCTAACTGAGGAGAAGTTAAAAGCCACAACAGATTTAGTTGTTGAAGTTGCTGAACAATTGTCTTTAGGACATATAGAACCTTCACCAGCCCTGGGAATACTCCGATTTATTTTTTTTTTTTTTGCAGTTTTTGGCCGGGGCTGAGTTTGAACCTGTCACCTCCGGCATATGGGTCTGGCGCCCTACTCCTTTGAGCCACAGGCACCGCCCCGGAATACTCCTATTTTTGTCATTAAGAAAAAATCAGGAAAATGGTGGCTCCTGCAAGACCTAAAAGTCATTAACAAAGCCATGGAACTTACGAGACCCCTTCAACCTGATATTCTATCTCCTACAGCTATCCCTTGGGATTTTTCTTTAATTGTTATAAGATTGAAAAGATTTTTTTTTTTTTTTAACTATTCCTCTCCATCCTGTGGGCTGTAAACACTTTGCTTTCAGTCTACCATCTGTTAACTTTAAAGAGCCTTCTGCTCAATATCATTGGAAAGTTCTTCTTCAAGGAATGGCAAATAGCCCCACTTTATGTCAAAACTTTGTGGCTCCTACAATTATACCAGTTTGTAAAGAATTTCCTACTGCTTATATTATTCATTATATGGATGACATTTTGCTCGCCCACCCTGATTCTTTTAAGCTGACCATTATTCTCACCCAGTTTCAGGACTTTCTGACTGCCTTTGGGTTATGTATAGCCCCAGATAAAAGTATTCCCCCTTTTCCTATTTGGGTCATCTCATTGAGAATCCTCAAATACGACTTCAGAAACTCCAAATTCATACTTAATAAGTTAACTACCCTAAAAGATTTTCAACAGTTACTGGGAGATATTTTTGTTTGTTTGTTGTTTGTTTTTTGAGACGGAGCCTCAAGTTGTTGCCCTGGGTAGAGTGCTGTGGCATCACAGCTCACAGCAACCTTCAACTCCTGGTCTCAAGCGATTCTCTTATCTCCACCTCCCAAGTAGCTGCAACTACAGGCACCTGCCACAACACCTGGCTATTTTTGGGTTGCAGCCGTCATTGTTGTTTGGCAGGCCCCAGCTGGATTCGAACCTGCCAGCTCAGGTGTATGTGACTGGCACCTTAGCTGCTTGAGCTACAGGGGCTGAGCCAGTTACTGGGAGATATTAATTGGCTCTGACCCTCATTGAAACTTATCACAGGAGGCTTAAAACCCCCTTTTGACATTCTTTTTTATTATTATTATTAAATCATAGCTATGTACATTAATGCGATCATGGGCACCATACACTGGTTTTATATACCATTTGACATATTTTCATCACACTGGTTAACATAGCCTTCCTGGCATTTTCTTAGTTATTGCGTTAAGACATTTATATTCTACATTTACTAAGTTTCACATGTACCCTTGTAAGATGCACCACAGGTGTAATCCCACCAATCACCCTCCCTCTGCCCATCCTCCCCCTCTCTCCCCTCCCTTTCCTCCTTCCCCATATTCTTAGGTTGTAACTGAGTTATAGCTTTCATATGAAAGCCATAAATTAGTTTCATAGTAGGGCTGAGTACTTTGGATACTTTTTCTTCCATTCTTGAGATACTTTCCTAAGAAGAATACATTCCAGCTCCATCCATGTAAACATTAAAGAGGTAAAGTCTCCATCTTTCTTTAAGGCTGCATGATAGTCCATGGTGTACATATACCACAATTTATTAATCCATTCATGTGAATCTTATAGACAATAGAAAAAGAAGAAATACTTCAAAATCATTCTACTTGATCTGGGTACACCTGATATTAAAATTGGAGAAAATATATTGTTATAAAGGAGAAATTACAAACATATGTCACTAATAAATGAAGATATAATATCCTAAACAACATATTAACAAGTTGAATTAAAAATTAATGTTTAAATAATGTACTCTGGTCAAAATTAAATCCAATTTATGTGAGAATTAGTCACTATTTTCTTTTCTTTTCTTTTCTTTTTTTCTTCTTTTCCTTTCCCTCATCCCTTCCCTTCTTCTGTGTCTGGTCTCCCCTTCCCTCATGTCTCACCATGTCATTAATTGTCATTAATTGTCTTCATATCAAAATTGAATACATAGTATTCATACTTCTCCATTCCTGTGATGCTTCACTAAGAATAATGTGTTCTACCTCCATTCTGCTTAGTACAAATGCTGCAAAATCTCCATTTTTTTATGGCTGAATAATAGTTCATGGTATACATACACCAAAGCTTACCAATCCATTCCTG
>CAUYPK010013049.1:0-24202 GCA_963574355.1 Loris lydekkerianus
ATACACTTGGTTCATAGACCATTTGACACATTTTCATCACACTAGTTAACATAGCCTTCCTGGCATTTTCTTAGTTATTTTGCTAAGACATTTACATTCCACATTTACCAAGTTTTACATATACCCTTGTAAGATGCACCGCAGGTGTAATTCCATCAATCCTCCTCCCTCTACCCACCTCCCCCCTCCCTCCCCACCCTTTCCCCCTTCCCCCTATTTTTAGGTTATAATTGGGTAATAGCTTTCATGTGAAGGTCCTAAATTAGTCTCAAGGAATATTTTCTAGCTCCATCCATGTAAACATAAAAGAGGTAAAATCTCCATTTTTTTATGCTGCATAGTATTCCATGGTACAGATATACCACAATTTATTAATCCAGTCTATGGACACTTGGGCTTCATCCATGACTTGGCCATTATAAATTGAGCTGCAGTGAACAATCTGGTGCAAATATCTTTATTGCCCAATGATTTTTGGTCCTTTGGATCTACACCTAGAAGAGAAATTGCAGGATCAAACAGGAGGTCTACATTTAGATCCATGAGTGTTGTCCAAACTTCCTTCCAAAAGGAACGTACTAGCATGGATTCCCACCAGCAGTGCAGAAGTGTTCCCTTTTTTTCACATCCATGCCAACATCTGTAGTTTTGGAATTTTGTGATGTGGGCTACTTACTGGAGTTAGATGGTATCTCAGAGTGGTTTTGGTTGCATTTCTCTGATGATGAGCATTTTTTCATGTGTCTGTAGACCGTGCATCTCTCTTCTTCAAAGAAGCTTCTGTTCATGTCTCTGGCCCATAATGAAATGGGATCACTTGTTTTTTTCTTAGTAATAAGTTTGACTTCTCTGTGGATTCTGGTTATTAGACCTATGTCAGAAATATAACTTGCAAAAATCCTCTCCCATTTTGAGGGCTGTCTATTTGTTTTACTTAAAAGTGTTCTTGGCAGTGCAGAAGCTTTTTAATTTGATCAGATCCCAGTAATGCATTTTTGGTGTTGCTTCAATTGTCTGAGTTGTCCTCCTCATAAAGTATTTTCCCAGGCCAATTTTTTCAAGTGTTTCCCCTGCATTCTCTCTAAGAATTTTTATAGTCATGTCTTAAGTTTAAGTCCTTTAACCAGTGAGAGTCAATTTTTGTTAGAGGAGAAAGTTGTGGGTCCAGTTTCAGTCTTCTACAGGTTGCCAGCCAATTCACCCAGCACCATTTGTTGAATAGGGAATCTTTTCCCCAATTTATATTTTTGATAGGCTTATCAAAAATCAAATGACAATAAGTGTCTGGGTTCACCTCTTGGTCTTCTGTTCCATACATCTACCTCTCTATTATTGTGCCAGTACCATGCTGTTTTGATCACTATCAATTTATAGTATAGTCTGAAATCTGGAAGCATAATTCCTCCCCATTTGTTTTTATTTCTGAGTAATGTTTTGGCTATTGGAGGTTACTTTCTGTTTCCATATAAAATGAAGTACTAATTTTTCCAGGTCTTTAAACTATGATGGAGGTGCTTTAATAGGGATTACATTAAATCTATAGATTGCTTTTAATCCTTTCTCCACTGTGGAAATTGGAATTTGATCAAGAGTTTCTGAGTGAGTTTACTTTGGTCGTGGAGGATTGTGCTGTTCATTATAGAGGATAGGTCTAAGAATATCCTGGAGAGCTGGTTTAGTTATGGCAAATTTCTTCAACATGTGAATGTCATTAAAGTATTTGATTTCTCCATCATAAATGAAACTCAGTTTAGCTGGATACAGGATCCTGGTTCGAAAGTTATTTTGTTTAAGGAGATTAAAGGTTGATGACCACCACTTCTAGCTTGAAAAGTTTTGGCAGAGAGATCTGCAGTCATTTTAATGTTCTTCCCCCTTGTAGGTTACAGTTTTCTTATGTCTAGCTGCTCACAGAATTTTCTCCTTCATATTAAGTTTGGCAAAGCTAATTATAATGTGTCTAAGAGAATTTTTATTTGGGTTGAGTCATGCCAGTGTTCTGAAACTGTCTGCTATCTGAATTTCAGAATCTCTTGGCATGTCTGGAAAATTCTCTTTGATTATTTCATGAGGTAAAGCCTCTGTATCCTTCGCAGAAGCCTCATCACCTTCAGGTATTCCTATAACAAGAATATTAAATCTCTTTGAATTATCCCAGAACTCTCTGAGAGAATAATCTGTTTTTGTTCTCTACATTTTTTCTTCTTTGAGCATTTGGGAGCTTTTAAAAGCTTTATCTTCAATTTCAGAGATCCTTTCTTCTGCCTGCTCCATTCTGTTACTAAGGGATTCTACTATATTTCTCTCATCTTTGAAGACTGCAAGTTCTTGCCTTAATGTGTCAAAATCTTTGGTGATTTTGTCTTTGAATTTGTTGAATTCTTGAGACAGCTTTTGAATTATTCCTTGAAATTCTAATTCCATCTTTACCTCCATGCTGTTGATCTTACTCAATTTCTGACATCTCAGCCATTTGTTTATGAATTGGATCTTGTGCTGTGTCTACCATATCGTTCCTTGGGGGAGTTGATCTACTCTGATTATTCATGTTGCCAGAGTTTTTCCATTGATTCTGCCTCATGATTGTTTTTCACCCTTGTCTAGATGGGCAGGTAAGGTGAAATTGAATTGGGAGTTCCTGGAGTTGTGGTTAACCAGCCCTTTGTCAATGATCTGGAACTGTTGACTGCAGCTTTTTCCCCTATAGCTTTGCAAAGGACCTGTACAGTATTACAGTCTGAAGTGGAGGAAACCTGCATGGTGTGATGAGGTTAGGTGGCTCTGTCTTGTATTCAGCTGGTTCTTGTCTGATCCTAGTGGATCAGTGATTCTGGTGAAGTCTTAGCTGTGGAGAAATACAAGCAACTAAGACACCCCACCCCCAACGGACAAAATCTGGAAGAGGAAAATCAACCCTTCCCATTACCACACAACCAGGGTGCCACCTGAGAGGGTCCTTTGGTGATTGGCCCCTGTTAGGAGTTCCAAACCCAGGCAGTACAAATTCTCAAGTGGGAGAGTTTGAAATGTCTGCAGCAAGTAGATGGCGGAGGTCTACTGGCTGCTCAACTTTGGGTTGCTCCTGTGCTCTGTGGAGTCAGAAAGGCCTGCCAGGTAGCAGAGTTAGACCAGGGGGCTGTGTCTCCTTCTCCACTTCTTCACTTTGCTCCTCTTTCACACCCAGTCACTGGTGACCCCACAGGGCTGAGGTCCTGTTCCCTCCAATAAGCAGATATGCTGGGGCTTTGTGCCTGTCAGAGTCAAAGGAAGGTCAATGCCCCTGCAGCCCAGCCACTACCCTCTTCCACCAGCTGGCTGGGGGAGCTGAGGCCTGCCTGCCTCAGGTACTCAATAGTCACTGGAGAGTGTTCCAAATGAACTCAGTCTAATCCTGAGGGTAACAAGTCAGCAAATGCTTTTCTCCCTCAGCCACATGCCTTTGCTCTTGCTGCTCTGCAGCACCGATATCCCTATAGAGCGAGTTCTGGTTTCCTCTGGAAGTCCTCACAGTTGGGGAGGTGTCTCTCCAAGATTAGACAACAGCAGGATCACTCTATTGTTGCTGGATCTTTGTGGGAAGCGATCCTGTGCAGCTCCCAAGTGACTGCCACAGCCAGGAAGTTCTGGTTGTAGAAGCAGCTCTGGGAGCATGGGACACTTGGATCCAGCAGCAGGGCGGGGGATGCTGCACATGTTTCTGGCAGTGCGTGGCACCCAGTAACTTCAGCAAGGAGAGTGCTGGGCTCACGACTCTGGCTGGGTGGAGCTCACCTCAGAGGCTCCTGCAGGGCTGAGTGCAGGGGGGTTGGGGGGTGGGACGTTCGGCTCTGGCAGGGCGGGAGGCAAGGCTCTGGCTGGGTGGGGACAGGGCACTTGGTCCAGCAAGGCACAGGAGAAGGGGTGCTGCTCATGAGTTATTTTTGATAGATTTGTCTTTTAGCCTTGAACACTACTCAAAATAAAAGTTTTTTATGCACTGCAATTATAGCAATACTCTGTATTTGTGTACGTACTATTACCAGTTACTTGTATACTTTCAGATAATTGAAAATTATTAATTAACTTTTTTTGTTTCACATTGAAGAAAGATTTAGCATTTCTGACAAGATAGTTCTGGTGCTAATGAAATCCTTCATCATTGTTTGTCTGGGGAAGTCTTTGTCCTCCGTGTTTCAAGGATATTTTTGTAGGATATAATGTTCTAAGGTTAAGGGATTTTTTCCTTCAGCAATTTGAACATTATCATGCCATTCTCTCCTGTCTTGTAAGGTTTCCACTGAGAAGTCTTCTTCAAGACATATCAGAGCTTCTTTATCTGTTACTTTTTTCCCCCCTTTTTTCTTGCTTTTCTTATGACCTTTTCTTTATCAATGATCTTGATTATTAAATGCCTTGAGGTAGCTTTGATTTGGTTAAATTTGCTTGGTGTTCTATGACTTTCTGGTACTTGTATATTGATATGTTACTCTATGTTTAGGATGTTCTTTGTTATTATTTCTTTGCATAGACTTTGTATCCCAGTTTCCTTTTGAAGATCAGTAGCTCTTAAATTTACCCTTTGAGGCTATTTGTAGACATGCTTAATTCTAATTTATTCACTTTCCATTTTCTTTTATGGTTATGTATTTTCAAATAGCCTGTCTTCAAGCTCACTAATTCTTTCTTTTGCTTGGTCACTTCTCCAGTTGAGAGACTCTCATGCATATTTCAATTCATCAGTTGAATTCCTAAGTGCCAGATTTTCTGCTTGATTTTTTTTATTATTTCAATTTCTTTGTTAAATTTCTCTGAAATCCTTCTCTGTATTGTCTTGAGCTTCTTTAGGAAGCTATTTTGAATTCTCTGTCTGAAAGGTCACTGAATGCTCTTAGCAAATTTGGTTTTAAGGCAAAAAAATAAAACAAATAATTTCACTATGTGTCATTTTTATTTCTGTTTTGTATCTATCATCCCTGTTTTTCTAGTAGCTGAAACAACTGATGTTGACAGGGGCTAAGACGGCATGATCTTCTCTTGCAGTTACCCTACAAGTGTTAATCCCTTCTTAGAAGGTTATCTGTTACCTGAGTGACACAAGTCATTCCAAAAGAGATATTTATGTTCCTAGAAATTGTAATTGCCTGTGTTTCTTACAGGAGTATTTTCTGAGTATATTCCCAGGCATAAATTTTAAGCCCTAACACTTACCTTTATTTTTATTTTTTTTAATTTCAGATTAATGTGAAACAATTAGATTACAATGTTTGCATTTGTTAGGTAAGGTTCCTGTGTCCACAGATGTTCCAAATATTCTTATATTGTGCCCATTATTTGGGAGTACACTCATCGCCTTCCCTCTTTCCCCTCCTCCTTCTTTTTTTTCCCCTCTACCCATCTTGAATGGAATTGAGTTTTTCTTTTTTGTGTATTAGGTCTCCACTAGCTTCATATTAGTACTGAGTACATTGGATGCTTGCTTTTCCATTCTTGTGATAATTTACTGAGAAAAATATGTTTCAAATCCACTTATGTTAATACAAAAGTTGTAAAGTCTTCATCGTTTTTATGACTGATAGTATTTCATGGTGTATATATATTAATACCACAGTTTATTAATCCATTCCTGGGTTGATGGACATTTAGATTGTTTCCAAATCTCGGTGATTATAAACTGAGCTGTGATAAACAGTCTAGTGCAAATGTCCTTATGATAAAAAGTTTTTTTGTTTGTTTGTTTGTTTTTTTCTGGGTAGATGGCTAGTAATGGGATTATGCAATAAAATGAAAGATCTGTTTTGAGTTGTGAGGATTCTCCATACTTCTTTCCAAAAAGGCTGTATTAGTTTGCAATCCTACCAACAGAATAAAAGTGTTCCCTTCTCTCTGCATCCACACTGAGGGATGGGACAGCTTTGGGACTGTTATATGGGCTATTCTCACTGGGGTGAGGTGATACCACTGGGGTTAGGTGGTTTTGATTTGCATTTCTCTGAATTTTTCTGGTGATTAGGGAAAGGCTAAATGTTTGTTAGCCTTTCATCTGTCTTCTTCACATCTTCTTCTCTTCAGAACAAAGAAAGTTCTGTTCATTGTAAGAATAATCAAAAGGATATGAGATATTATGTATTTTTATGGTAGCAAAGATTTCCCTTGTATTCTTCAAATAATTTATTTTATTCCATACATGAATCAAGAAAGCAAATCTTTGGGGAAGGGCAAGATGGAAGACTAGAAGCAGCCTACACAGGTCACTCTTAAAGAGAGGATTTAATGTTGCAGGTGCATGCTCACCTGTGGATGGGCTTTATTGGAAAGAGCACTGTGAAACATGAGAGAGGAGATGAGGGGCATTCAGAGTGAAGGAGAAGGTTATGGAATGATTCATTCTATAATATGAAAAGGTACCTGTGAGCAGCAACTACACATGGGGAAGGATAAGAGAGAGTCCTGGGTCCCTACACTCCACCTGCAGGTACTGCTGCTTGAGCTGTGATGCTGCTCAAGATGCTGCTACAGACCTCTCTGATCTGATCAGGGAGTTTCCTGTAGTTTGGTGGCAAAGTACCAGAAAGTGAGTGCAACAGGGTCTTGGTGACTATTGTTTTTGCATTGCTGAAACTAATGCCATTTTGAACTCTCAGTGACAGAGCACTGCATCTAAAAGAAGCTCGGCTTGGCCGCAGCCACTTCTGCATTGACCCTCCTTGGTCAGGGAAGGAGAGACAAAGAAGATATTCATCCATGCTGTGCTCTTTGACTGGGAGCCAAGCACCTCTCCCTGAAGCAGGGAATCTGAGCAGATCAATTGCCAAAGACACCACCTGAGAAACCTTACAAAGACTGCTTTTGTAGGACCTGAGCAAAGGGAGAGGCCTACCTAGCCAGTGACCCTCACTGGGCACTCTCACTCCTGCCACCTGATGCTATAGCTGGCCTGATGGGGCTTCACCAAAACAGTTTCCATGCTGCTGTTCAGTTCTGCAGCCCCAACAATGCAACTTCTACTCTGGCTCCAGGCTCCTGCTTTAGCCATGAGGCTCAGCACTCCCCCTATGCCCTTCTGAGGCTCTAGCATTCCTGTTAGGTCTCTAGGCTTTGCCTGCAGCCACTGTGTCCTCAGCTCCATCTAATACTCTGCTTGGCTCAGCCTCTGAGGCTCCATTGCTCTCCTCAGGGCCCCAGGAGCTGCTAGGCCTGTAGCTCCATCTGTATCAATCCCTAGGCACCATCCCCAAGGTGACATAGCCATTGATAAGCCTGTGGCTCCATGCCCTGAGGCTCCTATCCTGATGTCATGCCCATTGCTCCATGCCTGAGGGTCCAGCTCTCCCATAAAGCCTCCATTCCCTGTCCCCAGGGTTTCATCTTACCATCAAGACCCTTGACTCCACCCCCTGAGGCTCCCACTGGCCATCTGGAAGGAACTACGCCAGTGACATATAAACTTTGAATGCCTTGCATATCTGGGCCCAGATGACTCAGCACTAGCTTGAACAATGACAGTCACAAGGGAACAGGACAAAATAGAATAGCTGTATTATAGGCTCTAAGTGTGTCCACTCCTCCACTGCAAGGTCAGTCTGCCAGAGGAGGACAAAAAAGGGCCATCTAGGGGCCTCTCCTTCTTCTGAGCAAGGGAAAGAGATTTGCCAACAAAGAAGAACATGTATTCTACAAACCTATCAGCTCTGGTTTGTGTTCTATTCAGCTCTGAGCTAAGAGAAGAGGATGCAGACGAGTAAAAACCAACAAGAAGACTATGGCAACCTAGAAAAACACAGCAGTTCAACACCCCCAAGGTATCAGAATAGATCCATAGCTATGGACCCCAAGCAAAAGGATATTGTTGCAAGGAGAGGCATTCTGGTAGCAAATTCTCTTCAATTTATTTCATCTGTGAATGTTCTGATTTATCCTTTAGTCCTGAGGATATTCTCACATTTCATGAGTTTCTGGGTTGACAATTCTTTTCTTTTCACATTGAGAAAGTATTGGGCAACTTCTGTTTTCCAAAATTTCCTTTTTTAAAAATTTGTGGTTTTTTGAATGCACTTGCTTAGGTTTTCCTTTATTTTATGTTCATTTTGAAAATTTAATAATTTTTAATAATTATGAATATGATATATATTTTAGGAATACATGTGGTATTTTGATCTAAATATATAACGTGTAATGATCAAATAAGGATTCTTGGGGTATTCATCACCTCAAATATTTATTATTTGTTATATGAACATTTCATTTATACTCTTTTAGTTATTTTGAAATATACAATAAATTATTGTTGACAATAGTCACTCTATTGTGTTACCAAACACTAGATCTGATTCCTTCTAGCAGTATGTTTGTATTCCTTAGCCTTCCCCTCTTTATATCCCTCTTCCTAGCCTTAGCAACAATTATTCTACTCTGTATCTTCTTTGCTCCAATCTATGAATGAGAACATGTGATATTTGTCTTTTCATACCTGCCTTGACATAAAGTCCTCCAGCTTAATCCATGTTGTTGCAATGTATTCATTCTTTTTGTAGCTGAATAATATTCTATTGTGTATAAATATCATACTTTATTTATTTATTTATCTGTTGTTGGACATGTAGGTTCATTCTGAATCTCAGCTGTGGTAAATAGTTCTGAAATGAACATGAAAGTGCAGATATTTCTTTGATATACTGATTTACTTTTTTTTTAGTGTGTACCCAGCAGCGGGATTGCTAGATCATGTGATAGTTCTATGTGTAGATTTTTAGAACTATTTCACTCTGATTCATAGCAGGTCTACTAATTTACATTCTTACCAACACAGTGTGTGAGGGTTTGACTATCTCTGTATCTTCACCAGTATCCATTGCCTGTTCTACATGATTTCTGATGAGAAATCCACGGTCATTCAAATTGTTTTTCACTATGTAACTTGTCATTTTTCTCTGGCTGCTATTAAGATTTATTTTTTCTCTTTAGTTTTAAGAAGTTTACTTTTTACTTGGCATAATAATTGAGTGTATTTTAGGGATATAATGTGATGTTTTGGTATATGTATACATTGCTGAATGATTAAATCCAGCTACCATATTCACCACCTTATTCACTTACTTATTTTTTATGCAATAGATCTCTACCTGGAAATTTGTACCATTTGACCAACCTCTCATTCCTCTTCAGTACTCCTAGCACATCTCTGGTAACCAGTATTCTACTTTTCACTTTTATGAGTTTGACTGCTTTTAGGTCCCATACATAAGTGAGATTCTGAAGTATTTGTTTTTCTGTGCGTGTCTTATATCACATAGCATGATACACTTGAAACTTATTCACATTACTACAAATGACAGAGGTTTAATTATCAGGTATCTTCACCTGAATTTCTTTGATGTTATTCTGTCTGGAACTTACTCAGTTTCTTAAATATGTACATTTATATCTCTTGTCAGATTTGAGAATTTTTCAGCATTTAGTTTTTCAAGTACTTTTTCAGCTCAACACTCTTTGTCCTCTCCTTGTGGGACTTCCTTTGATGTGAACGTTAGATCTTTTGTTATAGTTTCATAGGTCACTGAAGCTGTGTTCAGTTTGTCAGACTACTACTTTCTACTGTTCAGATTGACTATTTTCTATTATTCTTTAAGTTACACTTCTTCCATTCTTTTCATTCTTTTATTGAGTTTATCTACTGAGCTTTTTATTTCCAGTTACTGTACTTTTTAGTTCTAAAACCTCCTTTTGGTTCTAGTTTATATCTCCCAATTTCTTTGCTGAGATTTTCAATTTCTTTGCCGGAGCTTTCATTTTTTTTTTTTTTTTTTTTTTTTTTTTCCTCATTTGCTTCAAATACACTCGCAGGTTCTTATTGAGACATTTTTATTATGACTGCTTTAAAATTTTTGTCAGAAAATTCTTGCATCAAGGACACCTTAGATTTGTTGTCTGTTGGTTGTGGGTGTTTTATTTGTTTGTTTTCTCTTTGAAATCTTCCTGGTACTTGGTATGATGAGTGGTTTTCATTGAACTTGAAGTTGTGATTCTGTGACATGAAACTCCAGACCTTTTATTTTAACTGGCTTTCTTTGCTGTCACTCTCCAGAGAGGGGTGATACCCTGTGAATGTAGAATAGTGGTTCTCAACTTTCCTAATGCTGCAACCTTTTAATATAGTTTCTCATGTTGTGGTGATCCCCAACCATAAAATTATTTTTCTTGCTTCTTCCTAACTGTAATTTTTGCTACTATTATGAATCATAATGTAAATATCTGACATAAGGCGACCCCTGTGAAGGGGTCATTCAACCCCCAAAGGGGTCACGACCCACAAGTTGAGAACAGCTGCTATAGAAGGTTCTCTACTTAGCTTCAGTTAATACTTAGGGTAGGATTCATACTCCTCTGTACTTCTGGATGGGGACTGAGGCTTTAGGGCTCTTAAGTTTCTCAAAGCTCAGAATATAAAAGTGAAATGTATTATGTGTATTGTGTAGTTAATACTTTTAAAGATATAAGCTGTTTATATTCTACAAGTATATAAAACAGCGTGTGTTTGTATTCTCAATGGATTTACATCGGAATACGTCATTAAAATATCCATGGTGTTACATAACTGACTAGAGTCTAAAAACACTGAAACACTGTTTGTCTACTTAGCAGAAATAAAAACTATAGAAATAAAGATACTGGATTAAGTTGTCTAAATTTTATTGTCTGTAACTAAAAATATACAGAGTACAAGAAAGTTCATATAAATATGTGACATTGCCAAATATAGATGCCTGAATGAGAATAAGAAAGGACTTAAAAGAAGCCTGAAATTGGTGTTAGATGACATTTTTCAATTCCTGACTTTGATTCTCAAGAGCTGTGTAATCTTGAACAATTAACTTAATCTTTTTGAATCTCAGGTTTGACATTATAGGATAGAGTTAAAATTATCTTCCAACTCTAACATTTTTTGATTTTTAGCATTGGTTATATGGGTCTTAACTAGATCAAAACCATTGGACATACCTTTTTATACATTAATATGCATAATACGATGCTGCCACATCTTGCTTATTTAATCATGGGACAATCTTAGTAGTAAAACAACATACCAGAAGTGGCAGAAATTAACATGCTTAAATTTTAAAGATAGACAGTGATTTGAAACTTGGAGCTCTGAACTACTATTTATTAAACTGGGGGCATTTCTTAGTCCTTCCATGCCTTAGTTTCTGCTGTAAAATGTGACTCATAGTTTATGCTTCGTGGGATGAATTAAACCATCATATGCAACCTGATACCTCACAATAGTTAATACCAAATGCTAATACTTGTAAAACATCCCTTGAATTACAGAAAATTAAAAATAAACCTTAAATAAAAAATAAACCTTTTAAATAAATTAAAAAATAAAATTATGTAACTACAATCCCTATCCACATATAAACATCTCTTTGAACAGAATTATATCAATAAATAAATTACAAATTGCCTCATTGACTCTAGCATATGAAGAAAGACAATTTTTTTTTATCTTATCTTTGTGTCCCTAAAAGCAATTATTCCACAGTCAATGCATTGCTATATTCAGCAAATACTTGCTGAAGCAATTAGTAAATGAATGAATAAACTAAATAGAAATTATAAAAATGTTACCCTGAATAAAATGAAAAAATAAAGTTTTCTTTTAATAGAAAGACCAAAGACCAAAATTAAAGATTAGCTGTTTTGAAGACCTCAGCTATTAAAGGTAATTTTCTAAAATCTATACAAAAGCAATTTCTATTGGGTAAGATAAGAATGATATTGCAGTAAGATTAATGGTGTTTATTTCTAATGCAATTCCTTTGATTAAAAAACCACATACATTTCAGATGGTTCAGCTTGGTTAGTTGCACAAATTAAAGTATTACTGAACTTAGACTCTCTCAAAAGAGATGTGTTCCAGAAGAATAATGGTCAGTATACAAGGGAACTAGTGTATTCACCAGGAAATAACTAGCATCCCTTCAACAGGAATATTGATACTGATGGATTTATTTAACATTTCTTCGAAGCTTTATGATTGTTAGGCATCAAACAGAATTTTCAAAAGACCAGAAGTGACCTATCCCATCTGGTTCATTGTAGAATATTCATATGCAAAGATTGAAAGAAAAGATAGCTGAGGAAAGCTGTTCTCTGTGTGTGTGTGTGTGTGTGTGTGTGTGTATACACATATATCACAAATATCATCATTTCTTCCAAATTAACTTTGCTTACAAACTGAGCAGAAGGATAAACATACAATATTTAAAAAAAAAATATTTCCTTGATGAAATAATTCAGCATATGATATGAAAAATAGATTGAAAAGTTTTGTTATTTAATTTAGAGAAATTCCATATTAAGTTACATGAATTTATTTTTTTTCTCTTATTTTATTTAAAATTTCAGATTATTATGAGCGTACAAATAATTTGGTTACATTGTTTGCTTTTGTATGGTGAAAGTTCAGAGTTGTAATTGTGTCCTTCACAAAGGAATTGTGAAATATACCCATGTCATGTACTTTACATGGCCATTAATCTATCATCATAGGAAAAGTTTCTGTTCATGTCTCTTGCCCAGTTTTTAACGGGGTTGTTTGATCTTTTCTTATTGATTGCATGAGTTCTTTGTAAATCTGATTATCAACCCTTTGTCAGAAGTATAGAATACATATTTCATCTCCCATTCTATAAGTTGTGTTTTTGCTATGTTGATTGTGTCCTTGCTGTGCCAAAGCTTTTTAACCTGATCAGGTCCCATTTATTTTGTTGTTTTTGCAATTGCCAGTGGGGTCTTCCTCATAAATTCTTTTTCTAGGCCAATATCTTTGAGTTTTTTCACACTTTCTGGAAGGATTTTTAGTTTTCTGTTTTAGGTTCAAATCTTTTATTCCACATGAGTTAATTTTTGAGAGTGGTGAGAGGTGTGGGTCCTGTTTGAATCTTTTACATGTAGCTAACAAGTTCTCTAAGCCCCATTTATTGAATAGGGATTCTTTTCCTCTGGTATGCTTTTGTTTGCTTTGTCAAAGTTCAGATGGCAATATGAGGCTGGTTTCATCTCTGGATTCTTTTTTCTGTTTCCTAGGTCTATGTCTCTATTCTTATGCCAATACTATGTTGTTTTGATCACCATAGGTCTGGTAAAGAGATGCCTCCATATTTGTTCTTACTACATAGAATTGCATTGGGTATTTGGGTATTTTCCTGATTTCATATTAAATGTAGGGCTTTTTTTTTTTTTTTTTTCAAGATCTGCAGTGATATGACACTGGTATTTTAATGTAAGTTGCACTGAATATGTAGATCACTTTGGGTAAGACAGACTTTTTAACAATATTGATTCTCTTGAGGATGAGGATGGTATGTTCTTCCATCTGTTAATATCTTCTGTGATTTATTTTCTCTGGTTCATAGTTCTCCTTGTAGAGATCCTTTACATCCTTTCTTAAATATATCGCAAGTTATTACATTTTCTTTGGTGCTACTGTGAAAGGTATTGTGTCTTTGATTTGTTTCTCAGCTTGCCTGTTGTTGTAAATGAAGGCTACTAATTTGTGTACATTGGTTTTGTATCCTGAGACATTGCATTCTTTATCAATCTAGGAGTCTCTTGGTACAGTGCTTGGGGTTTTCTAAGATACATTATCAGCAATGAATGATAGTTTGACTTCCTCTGTCCACATTTGGATTCTCTTTATATCCTTGCTTGTCTTATTGCCTGGGCTAGGACTTCCAGACTATATTAAATAGTAGTGGTAAATAATGGTCATTCTTGTCTGGTTCCAGTTATAAGCAAGAATATTTTTGTGTTTTCAACATTCAATCTGATGTTGTCTGTGGGTTTTTCCTAAATGGCTTCTGTCAATTTAAGGAATGTGCCATCTATGCCAGTTATCTTAAGTGTTCTATCAAAAGAGGATGCTGAATTTTGTCAAATGCTTTTTCAGCATCTATTGAGAGGATCATATGTTCTTTATTTTTACTTCTGTTGATGCAATGAATTACATTTATAAATTTGCCTATGTTGAACTGTACTTGCATTGCTGGGATGAAACCCACATGATTGTGAAGAATTATTTTGAGGTGCATCCTGAAAACTTTTTGTTACGTTTTTATCGAGTATTTTTGCATCTGTATTCATTAATGAAGTTGGTCGTTAGTTTTATTTTTTTTGTGGTGTCCTTTCCTAGCTTTGGTATCAGGGAGATATTTGCTTCATAGAAGCGGTTGGGTAGGATTTCTTCTCAATATTATGTATGTAATAGATTTTGCAATGTAAGTACAAGCTCTTCTTTGAAGGTTTTATAAAATTCTGGCCTGACACGATCTGGTCTGGGACTTTTTTGTTGGAAGGTTTTTAATTGTTTCAGTTTTGGTGTTTGATATTGATTTTTGTCTGTTCAGAATTTCTATTTCTTCCTGGTTGAATCTTGGAAGACAGTATGATTCCAGAAATTTGTGTATTTCCTCCACATTTTCAAATTTCTGAGTGTAGAGATTTTTATAGTATTTATTGATGATATTATATATTTTCATGATATCTGTTGTTATTTCTCCTTTTTTGTTTTTGATCAATCTTACTTTTATGTTTCTGATTAATCTAGCCAAAGGCTTATTGATTTTGTTTACCTTTTTAAAGAACCACCTTTTTGCTTCATTAATTTTCTGGGTAGATTTTTTTTTTTAATTTAATTTAGTTCTGATCTGAATTTTGGTTATTTCTTTTCTTTTGCCAGATTTGGGATTTGATTGCTCTTCCTTTTCCAGTTCCTTAAGATGATTCATTAGATGGTTGACTTGTGCTTTTTCTGATTTCTGAATATGACTGTGGGCATTTAAGGCAATGAATTTCCCTCTCAGGACTTCTTTTGCAGCTTCCTATGGGTTTTGATAATGTGTGGCACCACTGTCATTTGTTCAAAGAATCTATTGGTTTCTGTCTTTATCTCATCCTTGACCCAGGTGTCATTCAACAAAAGGTTGTTTAGTTTCTATGACTTTGTGTGAGGATGAGTGTTTCTGTTGTAGTTGAATTCTAGTTTTATTTTATTATGGTCTGTGAAGATACAAGGTATAATTTCTATTCTTTTAAATTTGTTGAGATTTGCTGTGTATCCTAGAATGTGATCAATCTTGAAGAATAATCTATGAGCTGATGAGAAGAATGTATATTCAGTGTTATTGGAATGAAATGTTCTGCAGATGTTTTTAAGTCCATTTGTTTTAGGATCATGTTGAAGTTCAAAATTGCTTTTTTTAATTTCTGCTTGGAGAATTTGTCCAGTTTTGTCAGTGGGATATTAAAGTCCTCACCTAAGAGGGTGTTGCTATTTATCATTATGGTTAAATCAAGTAGAATTTGCTTTATAATTCTGGGAGTGCCAAAGTTGGTTGCATAAATATTTATGACTGACATGTATTCTTGTTGGAACTTTTCCCTTGACTAGTATATAACATCCATCTTTGTGTTTCTTTAGTTACTTTAAAGTCTATGTTATGTGCAATGATAATTGCAACTCTCTCTTTTAGTTTTGATTTGCATGAAATATTGTTTCTAGCCCTTCATTCCAAGTCTTAATGTGCCCTTGAGGGTTAAATGTGTTTTCTAAAGACAGAAAATTCTAGGATTGTGTTATTTTATCCAATAAGCCCACCTCTATCTTTTCAGTGTGGAGTTAGAGCTATTTAGATTTCTAGGATAATAGATAAGTAGGGTAGATTTCTGTTTTTCTTGTATGGTAGTCTGTTATTTTGTTATATAACTTTGGCCATTGTAACTAGGCTTAGTCTTTTAGTTTTTAGGTAGTTTTACTTTGGTGGGAGTCACTTTATTGGTCTATGTAGAGTATAGGTCTGAGGACTTCCTGTAGGGTTGGTCAAGTAGTGTCAAATTGCCTTAAAGTTTTCTTGTCAGGAAAATATTTGATTTCTACATCAAATATGAAACTTAATTTTGTAGCATACAGAGTGCTAGTTTGGAAGTTGTTATGTTTGAGAAATTCGAAAATAGGAGCCCATTCTCTTTTGGCTTATAAAGTTTTCACTGAGAAATCAGCTGTTAACCTGATAGGTTTTTCCTTGTAGGTCAGCTGATGCTTACACCTGGCTGCTTAGAGAATTTTCTCTTTCATTTTCACCTTGACCAGGTTAATTACAATGTGTCTGGGGAATGCTCTATTTGAGTTGACTTGTCCTGTGGTTCCATATCCATCTTTTAACCATACGTCTGAGTCTCTGGAAATGTTAGGAAAAAGATTGATTATAATTTCTTCAACTAGTGCTTCCATGCTTTTGGTACTCTTTTCCTTTCTTTCAAGGATATCTATAATTAATATGTTTATATACTTTGCACAGTCCTATATCTTTCTAAGTGATTGTTCTGCTTGTCTTACTTCTTTTCTGCCTTTCAAATTATTAGGTTAGCTCACATCCTTGTCTTCAGACTCTGAGATTATTTCTTCCCCCTGATTTAATCTGCTATTGAAATTTGCTGCTGTGTTTTCAAACTCCTTAAATGCCTCTTTCCATTTTTTAAGCTCCATTATATCCTTCCTAATGTTGTCTAGGTCCTTGGTGATTTTTGTCTTTAATTTCACTAATATTTTGAGTCAATTTTTGGACCTCTTTTTACTGGTTTTTAAATTTCTCTTCAATTCCATTCATCTTGTTTGCCATCCATATCCTGAATTCCATATGTCATTTCTCCAATTTCTTTGCAGTCTGAATTTTCAGTTGTAGCTCCACTGTAGTCCATATTTGCTATTGTTACAAAAAGTATTATCTTAAGTTCAGCATTTCTGCTTGTTTTGAGCGGTTTATTTATTTATTTATTTATTTTTTGTATATACCTACTTAGTTTACTTCCCTCTAAAATATATTTTTAGTCACAATACTTTTATTTTTATCTATTTTCCTTTATGGATTGACCTTTTGTAATTATGCAGTAATTTAACTCATGCATTTTATATCTTAATTTAGTTTTAAATGTTAGCTTCTCATTTTAGTACTTTAACAATATAACTGGAAATTATTTATTTTTTATATGTTGATGGTCAATCATATTTATTTGATGATATATTTACCAGTATGTGTTAGCAAAAATTGTGTAGTTTATTTTTGTAAAATTTTCTCTTTCTACTTTTTTAAAAGTTCTCACTCTGACACTCAAGCTAGAGTACAGTAGCATGATCATAGCTCACTGCAGCCTCAAACCAGCTCAAGCAATCTTTGCAGCTCAGCCTCCTGAGTAGGTGGGAACAGAGGCATGTGGCAAATAGCCTGACCAAAGGAGAAATGATATAGTATCTTAATTTTCATCTATATTTTTATATTCTCAAAGCTCCTCTTAAATCTAAGGCTACAGGAAAAAAAATCTATTTTTTCTGCTAATTTTTTTGCCTTCTATTAAATCAAAGCATTACAGATGGTGTAACTTAACAGGTTGCCCCTAAATTCTTGTCCTGAGTAGTTTGGAATAAATGTACGCTTGTGTTATATTGGGTTTAGTCATATGGCACCTTACCTTTTATTGTAAACTAATTTAAATATTATTGAAGTAGTTGAAATGATAAGTAAGTAATTTGAATATAGTTTTAATTAATTAACAATTAATTTTAATTGGTTTGCTGGAATTCTAAATATTCTCAGAGAGTCAAGCACTGAAAAATACTTGTTCAAGCTTAAATAAATTCACATAGGTTTCTGATGTATAAAACTTATAAGATGTGTTACAATCGGCTCAAGAAGAACACAGAAATTAGCAAGTTAGAGAAGTAACTGCACTGACTTCTCCAATGTTGTCTATGATGCTGGAGTAATGACTGACAGAGGGAGATGGACACCTGGACTACAATTCGTCATCATCAGTACTGAATTGATCATCAGTACCCAAACCCTAAGAGAGAATTGGGGGTGGAAACAACAGCAGAAAGGGGCTAGACCTTGGAGCTTCCTTATGTTTAATACCTGGGGGTTTCTAGTTGGAGGTAAAGTGTGCAGCACCATAGATGTGCATAGCTATAGCAGCGGCACCTGTGTCCTGAGGCCTGATCAACCTTATAGAAGCAATGATCACCACCTACAGAGCAAATGCTAGTTTCAAGCCCTAATTGGCTGGTAGGATATGCACGTCTGTTCATGTGCATACTGGTGGCCAACTTAATTGTGTATTCCTACCTGTGTGTGAGCCTAGAGTTAAAGAAGAAGAAATGGAAGGAGGAAAAAGAGAGAATAAAGAAGGGGGAACAAAAAAGGAGAAGGAGGAGGAGGAGGAGGAGGAGGAGGAGGAGGAGGAAGGAGAAGGGGAAGGGGAAGGGGAAGGGGAAGGGGAAGGGGAAGGGGAAGGGGAAGGAGAAGGAAGCACAGATGAGGAGAAACAAGCAAAAGAACTCTGACAATATGAAAAACTGGAACAGATTACATCCCTCATAGGACCATAGTGGAAAATTTGCTGATAGTCTATCCTATCAACATGCTAATTCAACTTATTGAGGGATGAAGTATTAGGTGTTTATTTATGGTATTTGGAGCCAGAGCTGAGCACAGTAGGGAAATTGTGTCAGATTATTTTATGTGGTTTTATTGGTAATCTAGAAAAGCTGAGCCTTATGAAGTAGCCAGCACATTTGCCTCTGGGGCTGCTGAATGGTAATGACTTTAAGGGGCTTAATTTTTTGAATGAAAAATACATGATTCAGTGTCTTAGTACATTTGTGCTGCTATAACAAAATACCTCCAATTGGGTAATTTATAAAACATAGAAATTTATTTCTTACATTTCCAGACACTGGGAAGTCTAAGAGGAAGGCATGAATAGCTTTGGTGTCTGGTGAAGACCTTGATCCTAATTGATGGCACCTTGTTACTGTGATCTCATATGCCAGAGGGATGAATCCTATATCCTCGCATGGCAGAAGAGTGGAAAAGAGTAAAGCCACTCATTCAAGTCCTTTTACAAGGACCTTAGTTCTACCCATGAGAGCTCTTCTCTCATAAGTTTATCACTCCATAAAAGCTTCGCCTCTTGGTACTAGCATTTTGGGAATTCAATTTTAACATATAAGTTTTGAGAGACATTCAGATCATAGCATCAGTGTAGCACTACTTTGGGCAGAAAGATAGTGCATACATGCTTTATTTGTTAATATTATATCAAGAGGTTGAAGAGTTTCCTAAAATGGAATCCACATTAGCATCTCCTAGGGAGCTGTTATGTAATAGTAAGTGTTGCCTGAGCCCAACCCATGAACAATTAAATCAAAATTCCTGGAGGAGGCATATGTCTCAGTTTTCAAAGTTCCCTGTTGATTTTTATGCACAGTCAAAATAGGTATTTATCATTATAGACTACTATAAACATAAATGAGAAGTTATTTAAGGTGTAATCAAGTATGTAGTAATTAAGAGCATTATTTTTTGAATTAATAGTTTGGGAAGCCCTAAACTAGGCTTAGTAGAGGAGAAATATGTGTAATATTACCATATCATATTCTCTCACTTAATTCAGAATTTTGGGGTAAATTTGCATGAGAATCTCCATAATTTTGACATTTCACAGTGCTTATCTCATTTTTTTCCAGGATTTGGGACTCATATTAATATAATATGAGGGTTCCCAAAAACTATACCAATTTAAAGTTAATGATGTTATATACAAAATTCTATTCTAATGCTCTTTCAGTCCTTTGATTGACTCAAGAAGAAAGTTTAAGTTCATTGCTAATATATATTTATCACTCCTGTAACACTGAATGGGAGAATAAAAAGAGAGAAGAGAACTCAGACTAACCTTTGGTGGGTAATAACATTTAAACGTAATTTGATAGCATAGTTTCAGTTTCATTGTAGATATTTTTAGAGTTGCATTGTATTTTTTCTAATTGATACTGGATATCAATTTATGATAATGAGTCAATTCAAAGAACAATTTAAAATAAATAATAGAAGAAATAGTATTTAGATAAGGAAAAAATGAAAATATTTATCTCATTTTAGATTTTTAAAAACAAACAGAGCCTTTCTGCTTCTTTATTAGGTATTCAATTCCAGGAAGGAGTAGCAAGTGAAAGCAGAATGTGCTGAGAAGGAGGGAATGCATATATTTAGGGGTGTGATACAAAGCAGAATATCTCTTGTTATCAAGTGCGGTGGATCTCTTCATCCCCTGAGACCATCTTTAAGAAGGCCATATAAATTATTGCACCTTAGGATATTCCATGAGGGAGTAGTTGTTGAGCAAAGCGGATGAATATTTCTCTTGGCTTTTTCTCTTGGTCAAAGACTAGATTCCTGGGTCATTTATTCCTTGTAGTCTTAAGAACACATCTTTTTAAAATCACCAGCAGGAGGGAAGACATCCTGGGGAGAGGTGAGAGTTTCCAGGCTATACAAATAGTGAGTCCATCTTTAAACATTCTGGAGCAGTCATTGAAAATATATTAAAAAATTTTTAATTCTGGTACCAAGAGGAAATAATGATATCATGGTAAGAGGGGAGTTATGAATAGCCATGAAAAATAGAGTGTGGTTACAAAAGTTCTTGTGTTGTCTTATATATCCAGCTCTATGATAAATCACTTTTAGTCAATAAAGTAAATTTTACCTACCTCAATGAATGTTTATTGAATAAAAGGAAGAAAGACTTAATTATATATTATCAACAATAAATAGGTCATAAGTAAAGAGTTGGCATGTTACAAGGGTAATAAAAATTCTTGAACTTTGAAGATTGAAATGTTAAAAAGTGATTTACTCAAAAAAGAGCTTATCTGCTCCTAAGAACTATCTCTGTTAAAATATTAATTTACAAAAATCACCAGTGAAGAATTAAAAATATATGTAATTCCTTAATATTAGGAGAGTTCAAGTATATTATTATTAGAAAATATAAAGATATAAAAAAATGCCTAAATGAGTAAACTGATTATTATAAATATTTAAGGCATAATTATATTTGTCTCTTTTTGTTTTTTAATTTAACAGAAATAATTAAGCAAAGGTTAAAAATTTTAAAACATTTACCACGGTTCAAATATATAAAGCTATTGGCAGCTATTGTCAGTTCTGACATTAAGGTCCTCCTACTCTGTCTTCTTATATCAAACTTAAATACCGAAAGTAAATAAAAGCAATGATGCAAGGTTCAAGTCTGTAATTCGCACTCCTGGAGGCCTCACTCTGCTGATATATTTCTGTAATAAATTACACAACTAGTGCAGTTCTTTTGGTTTATTGCTGCAATAGATCATATCTGTGATGACTGGCATGTGTCCGTGATGAACGTGATGTGTCCCATAGACATAGGGACTTCAAGATATTTTTATGTCTCTATACTCATTTTCAAGTGCTTAGCTTGGAAAGTAAGAAAGAAAACAAACTGACAAATACAAGTGGATATTTCTGGTACAGTCTTCCCTGTAGACCGTGGAAGTAATAGCTTTTAAATTGAGAAGTCCCAGTGTTCTACTTTGCTTCTAGTACCTCCCAAAGGATTCTTTAAAATGATTAAAAAAAAAAAAAATTAAGTCATATGAATTAGGTTTTGTGAATTCAGGCTGTAGTTTTTCCTTTTTTATTTTTTTGTCTGCATAGAAACATAATGACAGACTTCATCTGAATTTCTTCATTCTTTCTCTGAGCCATCATGGAAATTGGAATTATGGACATTTAAAATCACATAAATACCTAATAGGCTATTAAACCCCTGCTTCAAAAAGGAAAAAAAATTTTTTTTTTTTTCAGAAAAACTGAATTTAGTCAGTTTTTCAAACTTATTGGGAGTAAATTATACATTTCTCTTTCATGGTTAAAATTGTGCTTTGTCATGCCTCTGGAGATCATTTCTGCAATTGGAAACACAAGGTCTTACAATGATATAAGTGGTTATCTTTTCTCTCCCTTTTGGTTTCTATCTGGGAAGCTATGTGATATTATTTGATTGTAAGAATTATTTGGTTCTCATCAACATTTAGTATTTTCAGATTTCGAATCTGTTTTGTTAAGAATTTTGAAGAGTCCAATACGTTACCCAATATTACAAGTAATATACTCTCTATATGTTAATATTGCAGAAACTCAGGATACTTTGTCAAGAAAAAGAGTTATTTATTGATACTCATAACTAGATTAAGAATCAGCATGGCAATGAAAATAGTGGTCTCCCAAATCTAGACCAACAGCAATATGATGAGAGCTGATAGATTCTTTAAAAGTGAGTGGTAGGTTACTTCCCATAGACAGTAATAGATAACACTGAATTTTATCCATTTTATACATAAGATGGAGATAGTTATCCCCTTCTACTCTCACAAAGGGGAAGGAAAACAAAAACTTTTAATCCTTTGAGGGTGGATAGAAATGGTCCTGAGTTTTCAACATAGTATTTCTGAGTTTAAAAATATTTGCCCCAGATTGCAAGAGGAACTTTACCTAACAAATGCAATCAGTGTAACCTGGTTTATTGTACCCTCAATGAATCCCCAACAATAAAAACAAACAAACAAACAAACAAAAACATTTGCCCCAAAGCCAGATACAGCTCTGATGTCTTCAGCTTTGAAGACTCAGAGATGTGAGACTTATATTTGAGGATTCATCTCTTTTGACATTTTGAGATAGTGGTAAATCTTTCTGGTACTTTGAGGTTAATTTAAGGAACTACTTCTGCTGTCATTTGGTCCTTATGAAGGTATATAAGTTGTGTTATTTTTTTTTTTCAGATTAGAGAAATTAGCTAGGAAATAGCTACTTATCTGATTATCATGATATGATTATATTGAAAGAATACAGATTTTTTAGGCAAATATTCTCTCTACTTGTATCATACATAACATATATTCCTGTGTCTCAGGAGGATAGTATTTGCAGGAGCACTGACAAATCCAAGGAATTCTATTTTTCCATATTTTTTATTTTAAAGATTTTAAGATTTCCCTTCCCTTCTTCATTGCTTTCTTTTACATGTCTCCCTTTCTTTGTCTCCTTGTCTGCGCCAAACATCCTTTTCTTTTCAATTTCCCTTCTCTCATCAATGTAGAGGAGTGAACAAAACAAACAAAAGTTTCCACCCTCATGGTTATATTATTATATATTATAGAGGGAGGACAGTAAATAAGAGAATTAAATAAATGGTAAATTAGGTAGTAATATGTATTTGGAAAAAAACCATTAAGACACAGAGATTGACATTTTTGAGAGAACATTTGGAAAACACATCAATGAGCAGATGACTGAAGTAAATAAATACCTGAAGGATGTGGGAGAATTAGTTGGCCAAATGGGCATTTGGTAGAAGGTCATCTAGGCAGATAGCATTGCAAATGCAAAAACCTTGAGCAGGGATCATAATTCCTGAAAGAAGCCAAGGTGGCTGGAGGGGAAGTGAAAAGAGAGTGGTAAGATAGTTTATCTTCTTATTCAACACTCACATCCATGTCATTCTCCCACACTGCCTCACGTGGTACTATGGTAAGTGAAAAGCATCAATGTATTAGTTTCTTTAAGAAAGGTTACACTCAATCATGCTCACCTGAAGAATTTTGTCATTGTAGAAGAAAATTAAAATGAAAAAATAATTGTAAAATCTTAGCTTTGGTAGACGAGGCATCCTTGGTAAAAAGAACAATCTAAACCACAAAATTAGAATCTACCAACATGTTTTCCTCTAGACTAACTTGGTATCTAAAATATGTCTTTTTTTTTTTTTTTTCTTACTGACCAAAGTTACAACATTGATTGGCAATTTTCAAAGACCAGGTAAGAAGTTAGAAATATTATATGAATATTCAAACTGAATTGAATTTTCATTTATATTTTTATTATAAAGTTTAGTATAGTCATTTATTTCTTTTTCATGATGAAATATTTTAAATGATTAAACTATTAACCTTTATTTATTTTGAGTGAGACTGTAGAAAAAAGGTTATAAAAACCATACCTTTAAAGATTTTTAAATGGTTAAAGTATACTTTTTTCACTAAGATTTTTGAAATTGATGTAATTGAAATTGATATTCAACTATGTCCTTATTTTTCCTTCTATAATATATGATTGAAAATTCAAGCTTAAGAAGTGATCTATATCATATTGAATGGAGTTAAATTGAAATCATTTCCACTTAGATCAGGAACCAGGCAAGGTTGCCCATTGTCTCCATTGCTCTTTAACATTGTCATGGAAGTTTTAGCCATTGCAATTAGGGAAGAAAAGGCGATTAAGGGTATCCA
>CAUYPK010013052.1:0-14259 GCA_963574355.1 Loris lydekkerianus
TTTACATGGATGGAGCTGGAACATATTCTCCTTAGCAAAGTATCCCAGGAATGGAAGAAAAAGTATCCAATGTACTCAGCCCTACTATGAAGCTAAACTACAGCTTTCACATGAAGGCTATAACCCAACTATACCACAAGAGTATGAGGAAAGGACCAAGGAAGGGGAAGGGAGGGGGGAGGTTTGGGTGGAGGGAGGGTTATGGGTCAGGCCACATCTATGGTGCATATTTTTATCTATAATTAAAAAAATAATAATAATAATAATGAAGGTCTATAACTATAAAGAAAGAAAGTTCTGTACACATCTGACATATCTATAGATAATCCCAGCCAGGGCTGGGTTATTTTGTAACCACCAGTTTTGCCCCCCAACCACCCCTGAAGTCTTCCCCATCACCCCATGCACTCTTTGTTCTATACCCTCACTTTCAGTCCATCCAAACCTTTGGGGGAAATTCACAGTCAGTTCTTCACTAGCGTAAAGCATTAATGACAGTGTGAATTCTACAAAACTGCAACTCCTTAACCAGAAAAAGGACTCTGCGGTGTTGGATGGTCAAGTCCACGTCCCCTGTATGGAGGCCTGGTCTCCATAGAGGGTGGCAAAGCTGGCCTCAATAGCTGCCATCTCTGCCCTGGGCTCTGCTAGACTGTATTGGTGTCATAGGCTCAAGGTGGACCCCAGAGCACTCAGCCTGCATCTCTTTGACCATGCTAGATTTCAGAAACCAGAATACTCTGGGTGTGTCCAGTCACTGGCTGTCTTCACGCTGGCAAAGACTGGTGTCAGACCCCGCTTAACTTCATGAATCAAAGAAACAGTGGCCATGTTGTATCCTATGGGAGCTAAGAAAATTAACTTTTTCCGAAAATCCATATGTCTCCCAAACCACCCATAAATCTCTACCTGCTTCAACTTTAATAGATGTCCTTACAAGATACCTGTGGAGGGTGTATCAAAGGAGGACAAAGGCTTTGTTGCTTATAAAACCTTAGCATGTGAAGTAGCTTGTCAGGTAAGGAGCATGGATAGCAATCAAGGATCTAGGAGCAGGGCATGAGAGCTATAAGTATGATGGGAGGGGTCAGGCATGGACAGGTTGGATGGGCAGGCTCACTTTAGCACTGGGTGCAGTGCCAGGAGCATTTTGTGGGGGCCCTGGGAGGGAAGATAGGCCACTGTAAACAGTAACTTAGTGCCTACTATGTGTACTTGCAGTACCAGGCAAAATCCCTAGGAAATACCAACAAAAATAACAAAACTAACTCTGTCCACACTTCCCCCTTGAACTTCGATTTGGAGACTTGAGTCTCCACCTTCTCAGACACCACAGTTCCAGAGGCCTCTCCCCGGGTGAAACTCCCAGGGTGCCAAGCAGAGCATCTGGGCTCTAACAATAAATAGTTTTCTTATGGCATAAACTTTAATTCCAAGCTGACAGGTACAGACCTGATGATCTGTTCCAAAGCTGGAGGAAAAATTGTCTGACTTGAAAATTTTCAAAGAATTACCTTGGTTTCCAATAAGGTACATTTCGTAGGGAGTTGTAAGTTTTAACTATAGCGGATTTTTGTTAGCAACTGACTTTGGAAGTCTAACCCTAAATGAGATGAGCCTCTGATACACAGAGGCCAGAAATCCAGTAGTTATGGGCAAAGAACAGGTAATATACACCTTCACTGTCCATTAAAGTCATCAGAGTTATGACTGGCTAGTCAGTGCCATGCAGGAGGGAGCCCCATGCACACCAACTCCCAGCACAAGGCACAGCGTACAATCCCCCACTGTTTTACTTGAAAATAAGAAGAAGCTCCTGGCTCACCTTCTTTCTTGAGAGCCTGGGTCCTGCTCATATGTGGACCAGAGCTATGCATTTAAGTCTCCAGGGAGAGTCAGCAGAGGCCCAAGGATCCTTCTAGCAGGGCAGTCCAGTCTTCCTGCCAGGTCAGCCAGGCCTTCTCCTGCCAGCTCTCTGCAAAGCTGTGGAGTGCTTCTCCCGACATGCTTCAGCTTAACTCCTCTTGCTTTAGCCTGAAGTAATAGTAGTAGCATAAATAATAATAATAATGATATTGATATGCTAATGATACTTATGATGATGATAATGTTACAGCAAACACTGTGTGGGCCTTCGTCACACAGTGAGTGTGCTGCTGCTGCAGGCCCCAGTGCACTATCTCATTCAGTCCTCTTGACTCACAGGGAAGAGGAAATACAGAGTCAGAAAGGTTGGATCTTAACAGTCACGAAACTAGCAAATCCTGCTGCAAGGTGTCAAATTCAAGTTTTGCAGACCTGTGTTCTCAACCACTGCACCATGTGACCTCGACATATGGCTGTAAAAAAGTGTGATGCACACAAAGTGATGAGTGCACACTCTCCTTGTGGGATCAGGATCTAGAACATTCCCAAATCATGGCCCTGACCATGCTATGGCAACTTGTTTGCTGTGAGCTTCCCCAGGTCAGGGACTATGTCTGATTCACCTTCATGTGGCCAGCCCCTAGCCGGGGTCTTGGTACATGATCTGTGCACAATAGACGGCTGCCAGGTCAATGAATGGATGGGTGCATGAATTAGTCTGTCTGTCCAAGTCAAACCCTGGCCTTCTCTAGTAACCCTCCTGGCTAATAAAAGACCCAAGGGCCCTCCCAACTCTGTTGTTTCTTGCACCCTCTCTTGCACGTGCAGTACTTTTACCTGTAAGTTACTGATGCCTCCCAAGCTGACCATAAGCAACCTGGGGGCTGCCATGGCATTTGGCACTTCCTTGCCCAAGTCACTTAGCTCAGGGCTAGGCACAAACCTCTCTGAATAAGTTCACTGAGTAGTTCATCAGAAGGTGAGAACACCTGTGTTGTGAGGAATGACCTTTTGTCCTTTCTGTCCCACCCCCTGCAGGAGCCTCCTCTGGCATCATCGACCTCTTGCCATCTCCCAGTGCTGCCACCAACTGGACCACAGGACTGCTGGTGGACAGCAGTGAGATGATCTTCAAGTTTGATGGCAGGCAGGGTGCCAAGATCCCTGATGGAATTGTGCCCAAGAACCTCACAGACCAGTTCACTATCACCATGTGGATGAAACATGGCCCCAGCCCAGGCATGAGAGCCGAGAAGGAAACCATCCTCTGCAACTCCGACAAAACAGGTGAGTCTGTAGCCCAGCCTCCCGCCCCTCGTCCAAGTGGCCACCTGCTGTATCAGAGCTGGCTGAGCAGGGACAAACGCAGGAGGCTGAGAGGAGCCTAGGGGAGGTATTCTGGTCTCTAGTGTCCTGGCTGAGGATTTGTCAGGGTTGGCATAGACCAGGGGTACAAAACGGGGAAGTGGAGACACACACACAAAGAAGGTGACACCTGGAATTAGCGGTTTTCAGACTGGGTTCCTCAGAACCCCAGCATTCCCAGAAGTGCCTTTGGGCTGCTATAGGTGAGGTAGGAATTGAGAAGGAGTATTCATCCCTACTTCAAGAAAAGAGGATCTACCTTTACTGTATTACATATAGCAAGATTTCTTAAAGCTTTATTTTGAATAAGGTCCTGCTAATCTAAAATAGTAGTTTGAACATCATTGCCATGTGTAATAATGATAGCCAACATTTGTGAGGCATTTCAGTCATGCTGAGACCGCACAGTCACAAATAGGTGGGTAAAAGTCCCGCACGGCTTATTAGCTATGGGACCTGGGGAAAGTCGTCCAACCTCTCTGCTCCTCATTTTCCTTGTCTGTAAAATGACCATAGAGTTTTTGTGAGGGTGAAATGACTTAATATACATAAAGGGCTTAGATCAGTGCCTGGCATGAAGGACTTGTGGTTTCTGTTAGCTGTCCCTAACTTAAACAGTTTCTACTATCTCTACAAATAATTTACAAAAGCATTATTGTTGTTCCCATTCTAAGGAGAAAAAAGCATCCCTGAGAGGTTAAGTAATTTGTCACATGTAGTTATGCAACTAGTAAGTTTCATACATAACTGAAATGTTGGCACAGAAACACTGAGATCCAGAGCCTATGCTTTTGTCACTACCCCCCACAGGGACACAGGCATGCCAAATACCCTGAGATCTCACACAAATATTACAACACCATTTTTAATTATAATCCCACAATTTACCATTTCAAATACTACTTTAAAAAGATGCCCCAAATAAATAACAACCACAGTGGATAATATAGTAAAAAGACAATATACAAAAATGGCTGACAGGTCAGCCTCTGCAGTGTGACAGCTAAGGTTCCTACCTCAGCTTGACCACTTCTGAAGGTGTGACCTTTGAGGAGTTGCTAACTCCTGTCTCTGAGCCTCAGTTTACCCATATGTAAAAGGGGACAAACAAACATAAGATAAAGTGGGAAATCCATTAGCAGCACCAGAGATAGAATCAGTACTCCATTAATTTTCTTGATGCTGTTATTATCATTATTACTTCTGGTTTTATTCCTCATTATGCTGCAAGAACCCCACACACACACATTCCCTGTCCCAATTGACATTTACAGAAAGTATTAATGTATTTTGGGGATGTGGAAACTGAGTCAGAGTTGCCTGGTTTTCCCCTAATCCTATGGCAAGTCTGTATAGGGGTCAGAACCAACAGGTTTTTCCTTGGGGTCTTCATACAAGACGGAGCATAGATCAGCATGAGGTGGCACTGAGGTTTAGGACTGGGTTTGGTGCCAAGCCCATGCAGTGCCTGGCTGGGTGAGGAGGAATTGGAATGTGAAAGTGGAGTGGCTGGCCCAGGATTATACAGCTGGTAACTGAGAAAAACAGGATTGTCCAGAGGCTGAGGCAGGAGAATCAATTGAACCCAGGAGTTTGAGAGTGCTATGAATGGGGCTGTTACTCCAGCATTCTAGCCTGGGTAACAGAAAAACAGGATTAGACACAGCTCAATAGATCAGAATCTCGGGGGGTCCCTGTTGAGGAGCCATGGTTGAAACCTCTGCGTTAGCAACCATGCCTCACTGTCCCCCCAGCCCTCTCCAAATAGGCACTCAGCATCCCTAAATTGGCAGGACCTAGGGTTGTTCAGCTTTGGCCTTTGTACAAAACAACACTTTACAAATTAGCTCAATATTGGCACAGAGAAGGTGGGAAGATTTTTCTCTAACTTTGGTGATTTAAAAAAAAAGTCTATAAATACCTCATCCTAAATTAAAAAAAAAAAAAAATAGGAATAAATGAAAGCTTGATTAGCGCTTTTTATATCAGCAATTTTTAAGCAATTAAAGCAACCTATGTTTATAGCAAAAACATGAAAATCACAGAAAAAGCATAAAAGAGAATACATAAATCACCTAAAATTTTCACATATGGTGAGATATTTTCTGACGACATTTAGTACATTTCATACAATGTTATTTTTACTTCCATGTGTATGTAAAACATCCTTACAATTTTCAATCTATTTTTATAATTCCCCACAATACTATTATGTTATCAGTTTCCTTTGCATAATATTTGATCCAGATCATTTCTCCATGTGATTGGGTATTTTTAGCAAATATGAATTATATGGCAGTTTAAAACTCTGCCATGTGGATTTATCATACTTCATTTAACTGGCTGGTTTTTGTTAGATATTTAGATTGTCTCTTCTTAAACACAAACAAAACAATGCTATAAGGAGTGTTATGGATGCTTCTGATTGTTTGCTGAGCAGAAGTTTAATTACTGATTTATAGAATATAAGTGTTAAGAAAGCTATTGGTATGAATTCATCAAATCACCCTTCATGAAGATTGTACTAATCTCTGTCCAGTACACTAAGTAAAATTTATGAATGGGGGTCCATCATGAAATAATTTAAAAACAAAATTGATTAGTCGGCAAAGGCTAATTGCAGGAGAGAGACACAGAAAGAGAAGAGTTCCACTCGCATCACTACCAGCAATGAAAAAAATGTCCAAATGGCTGACCCTCTGCCCTCCTGGTTTTTCTTCGCATCATTTTCCTTAGGTGGGTCTGAAGAGGGGGAAAGCTCACTGTGCCCAGACATTCAGAGGCCCAGGATTCTTGTATCATTTGTTGCTTCCATTTTCAATCACAGAATAGAAAGTTAGAGTAAATTTGAACACAGAAGACTTTTATTGCCCAGAACAGAAGGTGTCATGTTTCACTCCTGATCACATTCCATTTGCTGGAACTGGGTCACAGTACCCTCCCTCACCCTGGGGGAGGCTGTGACATGAGTTTATTCACGTGTCTAGGAGCAAAGAAAGCAGGGTTTGGAGAACACCCAGCAGTGTCTCCCCCGTGCAGACATAGCGTGGGGCCCTTGTGCCCTCTCTGACCCCACCTTTACCTCTTTATTTCCCGTGTAAGCAATGGTCTCCCCGGTCACCTTTCACAACCCTTCCTCAGCCCCTGCCCTGGCTCAGCAATCCCTCCTGCACGCACGTCTGCTCCTGCTGCTGAGACCCCCCCAGCTTGCAGCCTCCTTCTACCTCTGAGTTTAATGACTGATAAGTGGCCACATACAGTGCTAGCCACTTCCTCACAGGGCTTTCCAAAAGAGAGGACCAACTGTCCAGCAGTCACCAGGTGAAAGAGGCAGAGATGTGAGCTTGGTAGGAAGTGCTTGGATGGTCTCCCTGACTGCCAGGAAAGGAAGGCACACTTCCGGAGCTGCCTGGAAAACTGCTCAGAAGGATGGAGGAGTGGGGACCTTACTCTCTGTTGCCAGTTGGCTGAGCTACAGGCACTCTTAGGTCTGCTCCAGGCTGGCGTCAGAGCAGAGTCTAGGAGAATCCTGGGAAGGTTGGGCTCATATCCCCAGGAGTTTAGGGTACATGAAAACCGAGGTCTGACTCTTGCTCAAGGTGTCTGAAGTCTGGAGCTGCCTCATTTGTAAGGGGGGGAGACAGGGTCAGAGAGGAGAACAGGTTCCCTACTACAATTTTGCAGCACATGGGCATTATTGTTCTCATTTTTGTGAGCCAAACAGACATCCAAAAATGTGCAAATCTACATCCCAGGGGGCTGCACATCAAGAGCAGAGATCCCAGCATCAGAAGCAGATTAGTAAGAGAGGCCAGGGGCTGAGGAGAACTCATGAAAGGCTGACTGGAAAAAGCACCTTTCACACCAGGAAGGAAGAGGCAAGGGCCCACAACAGTGGGATTGGGGCAGGCACTCATGTCCCAGCCATCCAGACAGGGACTATGTCACTTACCGTATCAATTCCTATATAAAGATATACAGTAAGGCCATCCTTACTGAGAGTGTGGGAAATCGGGGGGAAATAACGTGGAGACCTCTTCAGAAACTCTCCAAAATTTGATTCACATACCCATGATGGAGCCATATGTAAACACCTGCCACCACAGAGGACTTCCTACATCCATGAGAAAATGAAAATTCTTCAGCTATTTAAAGAGACTTTATGCTTCTATTTCACTCGCCTGCCTTTGTCTACCTCTGAGCATTACTGGAGTTAAGAGGAAGTTGGGGGATGAGAATATGAAACAAGAATGAAAGATGTTACCCTCATCCTTTCCCTATTGTTGGGTCAAAACTGATTAGATGGGGAGAGGCATATCTTTTAAGATTAGAGTGACTGATGCTTGATCCCAACCCTTGAAGACTATTCTAATATTTAAAAGTGATCAGAGGTTTTAGGATTTTCCAGAGATATGAAAAAAGAGAAGGTAAGAAAATTTCAACAAGGAACACCTAAGGAAGGGAAAGGAAAGGAAATTGATTCGTAAGCAAATCACATCATCAATGCATTAAAGAAGCTGGGTCCCCTGTCATGTTGTTGGCACCAGGAATCCAGAGACATGAAGGTATAGGGAGGGAGAAATTGCCAAGGCCAGAAGTTGTTCTAGCAGAGTGAGGTCTGCTTTTTCATTCCTCTTATTCCAATTCATCACCCCCGACCTCTCCTGATTCCAAATAAAACTAGAGACAAAACTTTTTCTTTTCTTTCTTCTTCTTCTTTTTTTTTTTTTTTTTTTGAGGCAGAGTCTATGTCGCCATGGCATCACAGCTCACAGCAACTTCCAACTCTTGGGCTTAAACGATTCTCTTATCTCAGCCTCCCAAGTAGCTGGGACTATAGGTGCCCACCACAATGCCTGGCTATTTTGTTGTTGTTGTTGTTGTTGTCATTGTTGTTTAGCAAGCCCAGGCTGGATTTGAACCCGCCAGCTTGGGTGCATTGTGGCCGGCGCCCTAAACACCGAGCACAGGCGCCGAGCTGCAAAACTTTTTCTGTATGTTTTTCCCAATAGTCATCAACAGAAAACCAATTATACAATGAGTAGGGGGACAAGAAATATATAGTAAAGTTCTTATGACCAGGCCGGGGGCAGAGGGTTGTCAACTCAGAAGCCAAGTGGTCACTTAGACACCAGTCCCACCACACTTGGCACTTGACCACTTCCTGCCGTTCTTTGGTTATGTTCGCAAGAATGGTGATGCTTTGCTGAAAATGGCATCTGACTCTGCTTTGCTGTATTGACATCGTCATGAGGCAGCACAATAGTCCTTATGATAAGTAACAGTTACTGAACATCTGTTCTGGGCAGATGCTTTTTGCACACCCCTTGCTGTATCGATTAAGAAGATGTTTCAGCTATGACAAAAGGGAAGTGCAGATTAAAGTGGTACCAGATAACCCAAAACTCAAAATAGTAAAGAGAATGTGTATTTCTTGTAACTGAAAACATCCAGGGATATGATGGCTCATCAAGTTATCATTAAGGTAGAATGGCTGAGGCCCAGCCCTGTCACTCGGTTTCTCAGAGCAGTGTCCATACTGCACCCACTTTATTTTAACAAATGAGGCTGCAACAGCTCCAAGCTTCCCAATTGTATAAAACAATTTGCAAGGGAAATAGAGTGTCTCTTCTATTTGCTTTCTGCTAAAAGAGAAATGGGTTCTTTTCCAGAACCACTCAAAAAAGCCCTCATATCACTGGCCTGAACTGAGTCACCTGCCAATTCCTGACAGAAGCCCCAAGGCCTGGAAAATGGCCTACACTTCTGACCTTGGACATGTGTCCTAAGCCAGTCCCCATGGCAAGGGACGATCTGTTGGTCAGGATCGATCAGGGCCCACCCTAAAAGTGGAATTGTGTTGATTCCTCCCACCCAAACTTCATAGGGGAGAAATGTGCAGGATGTTTGGGAATTGGTCACAGTATTCTATACTTATAGCATAATAGGATAATCCAGAATCCCTATCGTGATACAGCTGAGGAAGCTGAGGCTCTCCCAATATCACCCAAAGGTACAGCTCCACCCAAGGTCTTGCTGAATCTAGGACCCATGTTCTTCCCCCCACACATGGTCACCTGCTCATTCACCCAACATTTATGGGACATGTTCCTCCTGGTAGGTTTCTGAGTGCACTATTATGTAAAATGTGAGTTCTCTAAGTTCAAGAAAATACCTCCTCTCTGCCAATTGGTAGTGTCTTGTGGCTGCAGGCATCATGGCTGAGATCCATGACATAAGATTCCCTAAGCAAAAAAGAAAGTTTTCATATCAGGGGAAGCAAAGTTCCCATTGATTGTCTTTGTATGGGGAGGGATATTTATTCGTTGCTTTGGAGAAGAATCACAGAACTATGTCAATTGCTGGAAAATCAATCTCTCACCTCTCCCTGGCAGGTAAAAGTGAGGCAGCTTCTCTTAATATAGATTAGGGAGCGACAGGAGACATGCTCTGTGGTCACTGCTGTCAAGTCTGATGAATAAAAGCCCAGAATTGAGGAGAAACCTCTGTGTTAAAGGAACCCAGAGTGGCTGGTGTGAATGGGCAGAGAGCCCCCTCAGCCCTCTCAGAATCATTTGCAACCAAAAATAAAGAGCTTGTTAACGTATGTAGTTTTTACCCTGGGTCCTGCTGTGGTATCTGAGTGTAAGTTATGTTGGTGTTAAAGCCCCAGTGGCTTCTCAGCAGCAGTTCTGCTGTGGGCTCTCCTGAGTCTTCCTCCCCATGTCAGGGAGCTCCGCCGTGTATGTTCCAAAATGATCATCAGTGCCCAGGGGATATGCAGAGAGTGGCGTACACATTCCTTTGTCCTCTGAACTGCGCTAAGGGATGCAGCAGGAAGACTCTTCTGGTGGCGACTGACACAGAGATTCTGTCACTTCCCAAATCCTCATTCTGCTTTTCAGAGATGAACCGGCATCACTACGCCCTGTACGTGCACAACTGCCGCCTGGTCTTCCTCTTGCGGAAAGACTTCGACCAGGCCGACACCTTCCGCCCTGCCGAGTTCCACTGGAAGCTGGACCAGGTATGGCGCCCCTCACACCTGCCCTACTCTCGCCTTTGCAGGGATGGTCAGCTGGATCCGGTGGTGACAGCAGAAGGGAGAACCCTCAAGGTTTAAGTCACTTGCTGGTTTTTGAAAAAATCAACTGAGGGAAACACACAGCATTTTAAAATTTGGACAGACACTGCCTCCTTAAGCCAGAGGGAGGTGGGGAGGACTTTTGCCAGCTGGGATACTGCAGGGCAGTGGACCTGTCCATGTGGCTCCAGTCCACCCGAGCCCCAGGCCCAGTTTCTGGTCATTGTCTGCGTGTCTTTATGTCCGCGTGTTCTTCGTCTCCCCTTTAGTGCTCTGCTACATCCTCTGGGTGATAAGAGGTGAAGAACAGGGGCACAGAGCACTGTGAGGACTGCGTGCTCTTTCATGAAATGGAAAAATTTGTGACTCACTCCAGAGCCTCATGACTTTTAATCATAAGGGCCATTGCGTCATACTTGCCAATGACAAAGCAAGTGTCTGGCTGGAATCCAATGCTTTGAAGGGTCTGTTTCTGAGTGCTGTGCATCACTGAGGTGGTAGAGATAGCGCCCACCTGTCTGGGGGGTTGTGCCCCCAGGAGGTGTCTGTACAACAAGCCTAGAGTTGGCCTTCACTTAGTCTCAAAAGGGGCCAGGGGCTAATTTTTAAGAAAGCATTTTCAATTATCAAGAGGGAGATTACCAGCAGTCAGAGAGATTGGACTCTGCTTAATGAAGCAGATGAAATGATGTCCATTCCATGACCCTTCCTTCCTGGGGTCCATGTGTCTTGTTTCGTTTAGTCTGAGCTGAGTGCTCCTGAGACCCTCTGGCTCCTTCCTTTCTCTACTGTCCACTGTGTGTACCACGTGCCTCGCCTGACCGGGGACTGTTTCCCTCTCCCTCCTTGTCAATCATTTCTGCCTTATCCTCTCCCTACACCACCTGAGTCCCAGCCCCCAGGAGACTGATCTCAGAGTGCTACTGGGAAACATTCTGGGGGGAACTAATTCCCACTGAGATGGGTACGATTGCTGCCATCCCCATCCCCACAGAACTACATATATGTGTTGTTTAAAGATTCAGCAGCCCCAGGGACTTCTCTATGGTGCAACTCCAGGCAACATAACAAGATTAAGGTGCCAGGATGCCATGCTGATGTGAAGGATGTTGGGGGGATCCCAGAGGCAACTGTCTGATCCCTGCCAGTAAATCTCATCCTGCCGGATCCCAGGATTCTAAACACATGTCATCTGGATTAGTGTTATGTTCCTCTGAGTTAGGAATTCTGGATCTTGCAGGAACTGTGAAACCTCGGCATTGTTTATTTTATTTCTCAGCACCCTCTCAACTAAGTCCTAACGTACCATATGGCTTTTATCGGATGTTTTAAGATATATAGCACAAATTTAAGTAAATTAAAATAAATTCCATATTGTGAGATATTTTAAAATAAGAACATTGCTATCCTGGTTGAGATAATTATAGACACCCTATGGCATTTTCTAAGATGGGATTGAGAAGCACTGGTGCAGCAAATGAAGTCATGGGGCTAGAAATTAAAAATAGGCGAAGAAGGAATTCTGGTTCTATAGATAAAGTGTATAGTGAATACAGCAGTTCTGAAATCTATTCCTGACGTGGTAAGTTTAGAAAGGGCTGGGATTCACTGAACACCTTCCAAACTACGCTAATCTCTTCAACTAGCATTGATCGATGCCTGCTCTGTGCCGGGCCTGCTGCACGTGGGAGGCCACTCCCTCATCTCTGCCGGTCCTTCCCCTGGGTAAAACAAGGCAAGAGACCGATGTCCAGAGCTTGCTCAAGGTCACCCAGCAAACCGTGGCTCAGATCTGCCCTTTCTATTCTGACATACTCCTTTTTAGATGGACTTGGTAATTAAAAATTTTTTAAGTTTACATTTTTATTTATTTTTGTGTATCTTTTTATGACTACTATGAGGGTACATTGTTTGCATGTATTAGGTAAAGTCCAAGTTGTAGTGGTGTCCTTCACCCAGGAAGTATGTCCTATACCCACTCATTATTCCTCCAGAAGGATCCTGCTTACCCTCCTCTTCTCCTTCACCCTTTTTTGGATTTAACTGAGCCTGTCTTTCATGTGAGCACGTGCTGTTAAACTACAACTTTCAAATAGTACTGAGCATATGTAATGTTTGTTTTTCCATTCTCGTGATACTTTACTTAGGAGAGTATTCTCCAAATCCATCCCAGTTGTAACAAAGGATACAAAATCTCCATCTGTTTTATAGCTGAATGGTATTCCCTGGTATACATATGCCACAATTTATTAATCCATTCCTGTGTTGAGGGGCCCCTGGGTTGCTTCCACATCTACGCAATTGTAAATTGGACTGCAATAAACATTCAAGTGCCCATGTCCTTATGGTAAAATGACTTGTTTTCCTTTAGGTAGATTCCTAGTAATGGGATTGCAAGATCAACTGAAAGGTCTATTTTTAGTTCTTTAAGGAATCTCCATTCTTCTTTCCATAAAGTCTATACAAGTTTGCTGTCCTAACAACAGCGCTTAAGTGTTCTCTTCTCTCTACACCTATGCCAGCACCCCATTGCTTTGGGACTTTGTAATGTTGGCCATGGTCACTGGGGTTATGTGATATCTCAAAGTGGTTTTGATTTTCGTTTCTTGAATAATTAGGGATAGTGAGTGTTCTTCATTGCCATTTGTCTGTCCTCCTGAGGAAAGATTCTGTTCATGTCCCTTGACCAATTATTAGTGAATTGTTTGCTCTTTTTCATGTGGATTTGCTAGAGTTATTTTTTTTTCTTAGATTCTAGTTATTAGACCTTTGTCAGCTTCATAGCATGCAAATGTCTTCTGTCATTCTGAGTATTGTCTGTTTGCTTTGCTGATTGTGTCCTTAGCTGTGCAGAAAATTTTTAACTTGATCAGGTCCCATTTGTTGATTTTGGTTGTTGCTACAGTTGCTTCTGGGGTCTTCTTCATAAATTCTTTCCCAAGACCTATATTTTTTAGAATTTGTCCCATACTTTCTTCTAGCAAGTTGTAGTTTCATGTCTTAGCTTGAAATTTTTTATCCATCATGAGCTAATTTTCATAAGTGGTGAGAGGCTTGAGTCCAGTTTTAGCATTTTACATGTGGCTAACTAATTTCCCTGGTGTCATTTATCTAATAGGGATTATTTCCCCAGTGTATGCTTTTGTTTGCTTTATTAAAGGTCAGATGGTAATATGAGACTGGCTTTATCTCTAGATTCTCTGTTTTTTCCCATAAATCTGTCTCTATTTTTATGAGAATACGGTGCTGTTTTGATCACTATAGACTTATATAACCTGATGTCTGGTAACATAATCCTCCAGACTTGTTCTTATTTTATAGGACTGGATTGGCTATTTTGAGTTTTTTTCTGGTTCCATACTAGAACTAGATAAGGATGTCCACTGTCACCACTACTATTCAACATAAAACTGCAAGTCCTAGCCAATGCAGTCAGGCAAGAGAAGGAAATCAAGGTATCCAAATGGGGACAGAGGAGGTCAAACTTTCACTCTTTGGTGATAATATGATCTTTATATGTAGAAAACCCCAGGGACTCAGCCATGAAACTCCTGGAAATGATCAAGAAATACACTAACATCTCAGGATATAAAATTGATACCCACAAAACAGTAGCCTTCACATACACCACACTGAAGCAGAAAGTTAAATCAAAGACACGATGCCCTTCACAGCAGCTTCAAAGAAAAATGAAATACCTTAGAATTTACTTAACAAAGGAGATGAAGAATCTATTAAAAAAAACTATGAAATATAATTGCTAAGTCATGGAAGAAGCCCAAGTGCCCATCGACCCACGAATGGACTAGCAAATTGTGGTACATGTATACCATGGAATACTATGCAGCCTTAAAGAAAGATGGAGACTTTGCCTCTTTCATGTTTACATGGGTGGAGCTGGAACATATTCTCCTTAGCAAAGTATCCCAGGAATGGAAGAAAAA
>CAUYPK010013053.1:0-17353 GCA_963574355.1 Loris lydekkerianus
GAATTTCGGCTCTTTGCCTCTTATCATTATTTTGTATACTGTGGCTCTTTGCCAAGTTTGGATTTTGTTATGCTGCTTCTGAGGAGGGACCTCTGAGGAGCAATCTCCGAGCGCGTAGTCGAACTTGTTCGCCACCCCTGAACTAGGGGCTACCATCAACTTGATATGCTTTACATGCGTGGTCCTCCAAACCCTTAAAATATCCCTGCAGCAACAGTAATAGTAAGAATTATTTGTCCCCTTTGTACATAGGGAGAAAAGAGACCCACAAACACAGTAACTTTCCCATAGCCACATAGAAAAAATAGTGGAGCCAGGCCCAAAAGGAGGACCCGGCTCTGTCAGCCTCCACATACTTTGTCCTGTTGCCTACTTCTAGGTTACCTGAGCTTTTCACGCAAGTACAAATTATTGCCAGATTTTTGAAGGGACCGTAATGGTACTGTGATTGTGTGTTTTAAGAGTCTATCGGGGCGGTGCCTGTGGCTCAGCGGGTAGGGCGCCGGCCCCATATGCCAAGGGTGGTGGGCCCAGCCCCAGCCAAACTGCAACAAAAAAAATAGCTGGGCGTTGTGGCGGGCGCCTGTAGTCCCAGCTACTCGGGAGGCTGAGGCAAGAGAATCGCTTAAGCCCAGGAGTTGGAAGTTGCTGTGAGCTGTGTGATGCCACAGCACTCTACCAAGGGCGATAAAGTGAGACTCTGTCTCTACAAAAAAAAAAAAAAAAAAGAGTCTATCAGTCAGCCTGGGAGGCTGAAGCAAGATAATCACTTGAGCCTAGGGTTTGAGGCTCCTAAGCACAAGGCTGAGACAGGAGAACTGCTTAAGCTCAAGGGTTTGAGGCCAGCCTGGGAAACATAGAAAGACTCCATTTCAAGAAAAAAAAAGTCTATCTTTTAAGAATACATACAAAAATGGTTTGGGGTAAAATTATGTGTTTGGCCAGCCAGAGCATGATTGAGACTCTGTTGATTTCTAATTAGAAATAGAATAGAAAATAAAATAGAAATAAATTAGCCAGGCATCCTGGCATCCATGTATCTGTAGCTCCAGCTACTTGAAAGGCCGAAATAGTATTGCTTGAGCCTAGGAGTTAAAGAGATTGCAGTGAGCATTGATAATGCCACTACACTCTAGCCTGGGCACAGAGCAGGATTCTGTCAAAAAAAATAAATGAATAAAATAAAATAAAATAAATCATGTGTTTTGGATTTGCTTCAACATCATCCAAAGGTAGGGGAGTAAGAAAGAATAAGAAATATAAGTTTGGTACTAAGCTGTTAACTGTTGAAGCTATGTGACAATGGTATACAGGGGTTCGATACACACTGAAAGAAACTAAAGGGGGAAGGGGGAGAGTATGCCTCTGTTCAGTGCCTCTCTAGCCCTGCCCAGTGACATACCAGCCTCATCCAGAATGAAGCCACCATGACGAGGTTTTTTGGGGGGCCGGTCATCGTCTTCCTCCTCCTCTTCCTCATCATATTCCTCCTCTTCTTCCTCCTCCTCTTCTTCCTCAGGCTCTTCTTCCTTCTCACTGCCAGCTGCACTCCGCCGCTCTTCCTCTACCTACAGGGATCAGGCAGGGTTGAGGTACCAGAGTTCTACCACCCCAAAATCCAGACACCAAGCTCCTCACCCCAAATCTGACTTCAGATCGGCCAATCATAGCTCCCTAGCTGTGTGTGCTTGCCTTTCCACTTTGGCCAGGTCTCTCGGGTTATCATTTATCTCAGTGACAACACTGCCATCCCTGCAACCACCCAACCTGGGAGTTGACCCAGACTCCTCCCTCCATTAGACCTTTTGTTCACCTCAACTTAAAATATTCTAGGTTGATGAGGCTTGGGTGCTTGACCCTCTTCCACTCTACAACTCTCCTGGCCCATCTCATCTACTCCCTTGGCTGTGGTGGACATCTCTGTGACAATGACTCCTAACTCTGTTTCCAATCCACAACTCAAGGCCACTGGCCATCCCTTACTGTTAATTCCATGGACACTCTATAGTCCTCACCTACATACAGGATGTCCCAGCAGCATCGGGCAGCCCAATCACGCTCCCCTATAGAAATGCTACTCTCGGCTCAGCACCTGTGGCTCAAGTGGCTAAGGCACCAGCCACATACACCTGAGTTGGTGGGTTCAAATCCAGCCCGGGCCCAGCAAACAACAACAACAGCTGCAACCAAAAAATAGCCAGACGTTGTGGCTAGTGCCTATAGTCCCAGCTACTTGGGAGGTGGAGGCAGGAGTCTCACTTGAGCCCAGGAGTTGGAGGTTGCTGTGAGCTATGATGCCATGACACTCTACCTAGGGTGGCAGCTTGAGGCTCTGTCTCAAAAAAAAAAAAAAAAGAAATGCTACTCTCGGGCGGCGCCTGTGGCTCAGTGGGTAAGGTGCCGGCCTTATATACCGGTTCAAACCCAGCCATGGCAAAACTGCAAAAAATAAATAGCCAGGGATTGTGGCGGGGGCCTGTAGTCCCAGCTACTTGGGAGGCTGAGGCAAAAGAATTGCTTAAGCCCAGGAGTTGGAGGTTGCTGTGAGCTGTGACGCCACAGCACTCTACCAAGGGCAATAAAGTGAGACGCTGTCTCTAAAAAAAAAAAAAAAGAAAGAAAAAGAAAAAGAAAAAAAAGAAAGAAATGCTACTCTTGGCTCAGCACCTGTGGCTCAAGCGGTTAAGGCCCCAGCCACATACACCTAAGCTGGCGGGTTCAAATCCAGGCCGGCCCACCAAACAAAGACGGCTGCAACCAAAAAATAACCAGGCATTGTGGCGGGCACCTGTAGTCCCAGCTACTTGGGAGGCTGAGGCAGAAGAATTGCTTGAGACCAGGAGTTTGAGGTTGCTGTGAGCTGTGATGCCACCGCACTCTACCCAGGGCAACAGCTTGAGACTGTCTCAAAAAAAAGAAAAGAAATGCTACTCATGGCTTCTGCCACACACTCTCTTGGTTTTTCTCCAACATTCTCCTTAAGCTCCCCATATGTGCTCACCCCTTAAAGGCTGGCCTCAATCACAAGATTCAGTCCAAAACCCACTTTCCTTCTCCCTCCAAGCACTCTCCCTGGCCACTTTACCTTCTATGACCTCAGTTCCTGTCTTTAAGGACAACACTGTCTCTAGTCCCCTACTTTTTTTCCAGAACTAGAGACCCACATGTGCCAGCAGCCTCCTGGGTGCCTCTGAGCCCTTCATAGCCACCATGTCCCAAACTAACCTTAGTGTCTTCCCCTATACCTCTGTTGGACTCCTCTTTCTCCCATCAGTCACCAAATCCACATCCTTTCTTCCTGTGAACATCATTTCTCCAATCCATCCCAACATCCTGAGCGTAGGCCAAGATACTGCCTCCTAACACCCCAGCCTTACCCTAGTCACCTCCCTGGTCTCCTGGCCTCTAATCCCTCTTCCATACCAGTAACAAAATTAATTGATCCATACCAAACAGTGTTTTCCAAACTATAATCTCTGACTCATTAACTTCATGACTTCTCTCACCTAACCCATTTATCTAATATAGGTTAAGCATTCTTAATCCAAAAGTTCAAAATCTGAAATGTTCCAAAATCTGAAACTTCTTGAGCACTGACATGATGCCCACTAGAGCATTTTGGTTTCGGCAGTAGAGATGCTATAATGCAAATGTTCCAAAATACAAAAAATTTTAGGAATCCAAAATACTTCTAGTCCCAAGCATTTCACGTAAGAGACATTCAACCTGTATTTTCTTTAAACCCATTCACATTTCTACTTAATTTAAAAGAGAAACATTTCTATGTTTTGAATGTTTCAAAATTAAAAATTTTTTGAAGGCTTGTTGTCGTAATTAGAATACGATAAAGACAAAAGCAAAACAATGTTATTAAGTCCCGGCAAAATACTATTGCCTGCTATAGGCTCTCCCTGATAAACTAGCAAATTTCAGAGAGGTATTCAAGACACAGTAAAACTGCAATGAAACTTTCTCCACAACGCAATCAAAAGACAGGACATACAATTGGAAAAGAAATAACTTTCTCACTAAGTGGCTTAAAGTCTTTGTCCTTTTTCCACCTGGAAGCCCCTCTCACCACCCCTGTCCTGGAATGCATCCTACAATCTTGGGAAACTATGATCTAAAATAGGAATCTGAACACTTGATTCCGTGCCACAGCTCTCCAGCTAGGACTAGAAGCACAGGCTCTGCCAACTGCTACTTTCTCTCTTCCCACCTTCCAGGGCTCTCTCTTCCCAGCTCTAGTCCCAGGTACACTGAACTACTTGCACCATGCTCCCTCAGCGCCAGCCATCATCCATGCTGGTCCCCTGTATAAAAAGCCATTCCCCTCTGCCTCCCACTCATACTTCACTCAAAATACTCCCTCCTGACGCTGGGCACAGTGGCTCACACCTGTAATTCCAGCACTTGGGAGGCTGAAGCAGGAGGATTGCCTGAGCTCAAGAGTTCAAGACCAGACTGAGCAAGAGCAAGACCCCGTCTCTAAAAAATAGCCAGGCGTTGTGGCGGGTGCCTATAATCCCAGCTACTTGGGAGGCTCAGGCAACAGGATGGCTTGAACCCCAGAGTTTGAGGTTGCTGTGAGCTAAAAACATCACGGCACTCTACTGAGGGTGACCAGTGAGACTCTATCTCAAAAAAAAAATAAAAAAATAAAAAAATACTCCCTCGTACAAGCAGCCATCTTTGTCCCCTCTTCCCCAAATAGTCAACCCTCTGGGGTCACTCCATGACAGCCCTGATCACTTATGAGTGCCCTGAGAACAAAACCTACACTACCTCAGGCACAGCAGGGTCCCCAACATCACTCAGCCCAGGGCTGAGCACAAAAGATTTAAGAAATAGTTGCTTATTACAAAATTCTGACTACCTCACAATGTGCCACGTTGTAACAACCCAAGCTACAATAGGACCACAGTCTGATTTCTAGAAACCTTGTCATCACTAACCCCCACCCCGCTGGGTCCCAGAGAAGCCTTCCTTCCAAATCTGGCTCCTCCCTATCAGTAGAGAGAACTCCCACTATATTTTTGTGTTACCTCAAGGCCTGAATGTGCCTTTACACCGACCCCAACATCCTCAAATTAACCAGCTAACACACATAAAAGTTTCTCCTTGAGGGAGGCTGTGATCCCAATACGACAGGAACTCAAAGAACGCTTGTCTACTGTGAATAAAATCAATAGGTTACTGGGGCCGTCAAGGGTGAATCAGCTGAACCCCTCAATAGTAGCTCATTATTTGTCATCCCCACCTGTCTAGTCACAGAATCCCACCTTTCCGGGACCATCTCAAGATCTGGTTATCTGAAAAGCCCATACACTCCTGTCTCTGACAGTGGGGACAGGCCTCACACTGCCCTCCTGCCTCACTTGGTGACCGCCAGCAGGTGAGTCAAAGTCTGGTATAGTGTTGGGGAAGAGGGACTTGTACAGTACAATCCAGATTGTCCTAGTCTCATTACCATACAGCTTTAACCACCAAGCACAGTGTCTGGACGCCATGAGTCAGAAACCAAGGACCTAGCGCCACAGCAAAGGCTCTCCCTATCATCCTCCCACTCACCCCACCCATGGCATCCCAAATCCTCCAACTCTTCACTAGAAACTGAGCACTCCCCAAAGGACACGGCAAGGATGGACAATCAAATACTCATTGAGGGCAAGTAGGCAACAACAAGCAGGCAAGTCAATGGAACCCCAGTTTTCTCCACCTACCTGACATTTTCCAGGACACAGGCACACAAAATCTTTTTTTATTTTTTTGTAGAGACAGTCTCACTTTATTGTCCTTGGTAAAGTGCCGTGGTGTTACAGCTCACAGCAACCTCCAATTCCTGGGCTTAGGCAATTCTCTTGCCTCAGCCTCCCGAGTAGCTGGGTCTACAGGCGCCCGTCACAACACCTGGCTATTTTCTTGTTGCAGTCTGGTCGGGGCCGGGGTTTGAACCCACCACCCTTGGTATATGGGGCTGGCGCCCTACCCACTGAGCCACAGGTGCTGCCCAGGCACATGAAATCTTAACTGCCACAGGTAAGTGTGACTGATACATACTGAGAACCAGGGAAAATTCTCAGGTCTAAATGAAGTAGCCACTTCTCAAGCAAAGAACTGTAGAACAGTTCTGTAGATGCTCTGTAGAACATCCCTGGGTCCCAGATCAGTGGCCCCTTCTATTTTCCCACAAAAGCAAGAAATCTCAATTTTATGTGAAATCTCCCTTGTAAGTGTTGGCAACTAACGTAAAAAGTAACTTTAAGTTTCTGTGCGTCAAACAAGACATCTATAATCACCCTATCATCTGTTTGCTTATTGGTTTGTAACTGCTACCTACTAAACATGAACTCCAGCAAAGAAAAGATTTGCCTTGCTCCACCTTCTCCAGACACCTGGGAAGTAACTAGAACATAGTAGAAGATGCTCAAACATATATCTGTTTTACAAGCAAATAAAGCAGAAACAAATTTAAAAAGAGATAATAGGGTTAGGCATAGTGGCCCATGCCTGTAATCCTAGCACTCTGGAGGCTGAGGCAAGAGGATTGCTTAAACTCAGGAGTTCAAGACCAGCCTGAGCAAGACCCAGATCCCATCTCTACTAAAAGCAAAAAAATTGGCTCAGCTCCTGTAGTTCAAGCGGCTAAGGTGCCAGCCACATACACCAAAGCTGGCGGGTTGAAATCCAGCTTGGGCCTGCTAAACAACAATGATAACTACAACCAAAAAATAGCCGGGCATTGTGACAGGAACCTGTAGTCCCAGCTACTGAGGCAAGACAATCGCTTAAGTCCAGGAGCTGGAGGTTGCTGTGAGTTGTGACACCATGGCACTCTACCCAGGGTGACAGCTTGAGGCTCTGTCTTAAAAAATAAATAAATAAATAAAAATAAAAAGCAAAAACATTAGCTGGGCATTGGGGTGGGGAGCACCTGTAGTTCCAGCTACTCGGGAGGGAGGCTGAGTGGCAGAAGACTGCTTGAATCCAGGAGTTTGAGATTACCGTGAGCTAGACTCATACCATGGCACTCCACCTCCAGAGTGAGACTCTGTCTCAAAAAACATACAAAAAATAAAAATAAAGAGATAGATGGGGAGCAGTGGCTCATGCCTGTAATCCTAGCACTCTGGGAGGCTGAGGCCGGTGGATTGCCTGAGCTGACAGGTTCTGACCAGCCTGAGCAAGAGCGAGACCCCATCTTTAAAAAAAAAAAAAATAGCTAGGCCTTGTGGTGGGCGCCTGTAGTTCCACCTACTCAGGACGATGAGATAAGATAATCACTTGAGCCCAAGACTTTGAGGTTGCTGTGAGCTGTGAAACCACAGCACTCTACTAAGGGTGACATAGTGAGACTGTTTAAAAAAAAAGAGAGAGAGATAATACTAAATAAAAACAAACATTTTAAATCGGGCAGCACCTGTGGCTCAAAGGAGTAGGGCACCGGCGCCATATGCCGGAGGTGGCGGATTCAAGCCCAACCCCAGCCAAAAACTGAAAAGAGTAAATCAAAAATGATCCAAGAAATGTTTGTTTTTCGGTTCCTAAAACAAGGCATTCAACAGACCCAAAGCCAAAGTGATCCTTTCAAAAGTACCAAGTCTTTCCTTTGCTGAAACCCTTTTAAGAAGCTTTCTCACCCAGGTAAGGCCAAATTCCTCACCACAGCCTTCAAGAACCTGTATGATCTAGCTCCTGTTATTGCTTTGTTTTACCCCTCTCATACACCCAAGCTTGACCCCCTTTTTCTCCTTGTTATTCCTTGATCGTGGCAGACATACCCCCAACTTTGCACTTGCTGGTTCTCCTTACTGGAACACTCTTCTTGGAGATACCACATGTCTCACTCCCTCACCTCGGACAAGTCCTTCTCTTTTTCCTTTTCTTTCTTTCTTTCTTTCTTTCTTTTTTTTTTTTTTTTTTTTTTTTTGCAGTTTTTGGTCGGGGCTGGGTTTGAACCCGCCACCTCCGGCATATGGGGCCGGTGCCCTACTACTTTGAGCCACAGGCGCCGCCCAAGACACCCAGACTCATCCTGATCACTCTATTTCAAGTATCACCAGGACTCCCTATTCTCCGTCTCAGTTATACTTTCTCCAGAGTACTGTCTAGCTTAGTCTATGGCTTAATAATCAGTTGTGTTTTAGACATTATCAAGGGAAGAGACTTCTAAAATCTGTTTTGTTTACTGGGTTGCCCAAAGGCAAGGAATTGTATCTGGCACGCTGTAGGCACTAAAAATATTATTTCTGAAATAACTAAGCATACCTAAAAATAAAAGCAGCTAATAGTGAGTGTTTACTATATTCACACACAGTAAACTTTAAAAACATCACCTGTTATCTGAGTGTACCCGGCACACCTCCGGCCTCCAGAACCTACCTGTCCCTCTGCTTGACTTTGACTTGCCTACTTCTTTCTCTTTCCCAACAATCTGGAAGCTCCCAGAAGCCACAGCCCGTTGTGAACCCCTAGGGGCTCCCGGGGGGCCTTTCTGTCCGAGGTCCTGTCCCGGGCGCAATGCCTCCCCCAGCGCCCCAGCCACAGACCTCGGCCTCCTCGCCATCACTGCTGCGCTCGCTGTCCTCCTCCTCGGAGAAGTTGCTGTCCTCGCTGTCCGACATCTTCTGCTCCTTCAGGGAAAGACGGCGTTCTCAGCGCGTCCCACAATCTCGGGCTCCACCCCAAGACTCAGTTTCTCCGCCAATTCCCCGGGAGAAGACAACCCTTGAGAGCACTTCCGGAAGCCTCGTTCTGCCAATCCAGAACCTGAGTTGGGACCCTCCTACTCCACCTGCTACCTCCCGAGTCTCCGAAGACGGTCTTTATACCTCCCCGTCTCCCGGCGGTCCCCACCACTTCCACCCCTGCATCCCTTCTCACCGCTCCAGTCCCACCTCTGCCTTCGGTACTACCAGCTGCCCTCACGACGCCTGCCTAGGACAAGACAGGCGGTCCCGCGAGAACCTACACGTTGGCCTCACCTAACGCGAGATTTCCGGAGCTGGTCCGGGGGAAGCACTTCCGGGACGCCATCTTGAGAGTGGCAAGGCAGGTGGACGCTGAGTGTGGATCCACCATCTTGGGAGGGTCAAGAGATCAACTAGGGCAAAGTTTCTTTCATCCCTCGGACTGGCCTGGTATTCGAGCTCGAATTCAGTGAACCATTTATTCGTCAGCGCATACTACCAACTTGGTGTGTCAAGCCGTGAGAAGGCAGGGAATTAACAAATTATAGGAAAATAACAAATCAGACTATCTCATAGACAAAACATCCCTAGGAGATCGGTCCGCCCGTTTTGCAAAGGACACTAAGACTCAGAAAAAGAAACTAAGTGAAAAGTGGCAGACTCAAGAGTCAAGTTTGACCCTGACCCGAAGGCCATGTTTTTCTTCTTTTTCTTTTCTTTTCTTTTCTTTTTTTTTTTTTTTTTTGAGACAAACCTCAGGCAATCCACCCGCCACGGCCTCCCAAATGCTGCGATAATAGGCGTGAGCCACCGCCCCCCCCCCACCATATTTTCCTTTCTAACCTCCCTAAACTCACTTAAAGTTGAATTTATGTATTAGTAATGATGTCTCGGAGCAGTGGCAGAGGACCAATGTAAAAGACAGGAAAAGTCAATCTGATGGAATTTAATAAAAAATTAGAAGCTTTTAGAACACATAACTAAAATTTATCATATAAGTTATGAGACACCTAGATTCAATTTACAGAAATGTCTGGGGTTTTTTTTCCTTTGGAGGGGCAGGGTGTCTCCCTATGTTGCCCAGACTGGATGCCAATTCCTGGGCTCCAACAATCCTCTCATCTCAGCCTCCCTAGTATATGGAACTCTTTGGCAGGCAACACTGTGCCAAATTTACAGGCACTAAATTTTTTTTTTTTTTTGAGACAGTCTCACTGTTGCCCTACGTAGAGTGCTGTGGCGTCACAGCTCACAGCAACCTTAGACTCTTGGGCTTAAAAGGGATTCTCTTGCCTCAGCCCCGCAAGTAGCTGGACCTACAGGCACCTGCCAAACGCCCAGCAGGACGGGTCTCGGTTGGAACCCACCAGTCCTGATGCATGTGGCCGGCGCCCTACCCACTGAGCTACGGGTGCAGCCGGGTACTTAATTGTGCTACATAGTTACAAGGAAATGGGGTGCGGTTGAGGCCTACTCAGTCTCACTTGTCAGCTACCACTTAGTGGACAGATCACAAGTGCTTCTTCACATTAGCACATATTGTTCCATCTAACAATCTCAAAGTGAGCCTCAAATTGATAAGGGAGGCGTGGTTAAGCCAAAGAAATGTTTCCCATTCTATTGACTTGGCGCCTGTAGCTCAAGCAGCTAAGGCGCCATCCTCATACAACAGAGCTGGCGGGTTCAAATCCATCCTGGGCCTGCCAAACAACAATGACAACTACAACCAAAAAATAGCTGGGCATAGTGGCAGGCACCTGTAGTCCCAGCTACTTGGGAGGCTGAGGCAAGAGAATCGCTTAAGCCTAAGGGTTGAAGGTTGCCATGAGCTGTGATGTCACAGCACTCTACCCAGGGTGACAGCTTGAGGCTCTGTCTCAAAAAAAAAAAAGTTTCCCCTTCTGTAAACAGTAGCCCTTTACAATAGGATTCTACATATGAAATGACTATGAACACTGATGCAGAAAGGCATTTACTCCAGGAAAGAAAGGGAATAGTCACGAGTGAGTGACAGAGAGAGAGAAAAACTACTGATATACACATGAATGAATCTCCAAAACATTATGCTGAGTAAAAGAAGCCAGACACCAGGATGTGTGCAGTATGATTCCATTCATATGAAACTCTAGAGCAAGCAAAACCCATCTACGCAGACAGAAAGCAGATTAGTGGCTGTCTGGGACTGGAGATAGAGGTTGACTAGGAAGGGACATGAGAGAATGCTTTGGAGAGATGGAAATGTGGCAGTGTGTGTGCATTGTCAGAACTCATTGAAATGTGCTCTTAAAATGGGTGCCTTATACTGCGTGCAAAGTATACCTCAGTAAAGTTTCTTTTAAAAATACAGATGCCCGGCTAGGCAAGGTGGCTCACACCTGTAATCCTAGAACTCTGGGAGGCTGAGGTGGATGCATTGCCTGAGCTCACAGGTTTGAGACCAGCCTGAGCAAGAGACACCCACCCCCTGCCTCTAAAAATAGCTGGGCATTGTGGTGGGCACCTGTAGTCCCAGCTACTTGGGAGACTGAGGCAAGAGAATCGGCTTGAGCTCAAGAGTTGGAGGTTGCTGTGAGCTATGATGCTACTGCACTCTATGAAGGGTGACAAATTAAAACTATGTCTCAAAAAAATAAATAAATAAAATAACAGATGCTTAGGCTCCACCAGAGGCCAATTATCAAGTTCTCTGGGTTGGGGTCTAGCAATCAATATTACTTAAAGTTCTCCAGACTGTAACTATTTGCTGCCACAGATGTGAGCCACAGAACTTTCTCTGTCCTCAACAGATGGGGTTGAGGCTAGCAGACACCTATGTGCTGCTCTGTCCCTTCCTAGAAGGGGAGAGAAAAGGAGAGTATCTGAAAAAGAGAGAGCATGGAAGAAGATGGGGATGATATTCCCAACCTCCTCCTCACCTCTTCCTCTTGGCTTCTGGAGCTCCAGGTGGGTCTTCTGGCTTAGAAGGAAGAGAAAGCAGTGTTCGGGGTGGCGCCTGTGGCTCAGTGAGTAGGGCACCAGTCCCATATGCCAAGGGTGGCAGGTTCAAACCCAGCCCCAGCCAAACTGCAACAACAAAAAAAAATAGCTGGGCATTGTGGCAGGCGCCTGTAGTCCCAGCTACTACTCGGGAGGCTGAGGCAAGAGAATTTCTTAAGCCCAGGAGCTGGAGGTTGCTGTGAGCTGTGTGATGCCACGGCACTTTACCAAAGGGTGACAAAGTGAGACTCTGTCTCTACAAAAAAAAAAAAAAAAAAAGAAAGAAAGCAGTGTTCAGAGATGGGGCTGGAGACCAGGTTTCCTTCTCTTCATTCTACCCAGACTCTCTGGAGTACCTGGGAGTCTGTGTCTTATGAGGCTCATGCTGTGGGAAGGCGCTGATCACAACCTCCCTGTAATAATTCCAAGATTTTGACCAGGAAGAGGGAGACAGGATTCTGGGAATGTCTTCACAGGGTAGGCAAGGGCCCTGTCTGGCCACCCACAGTTGGGACTCCAGGGCATCCAGCAGGCACTATAGATGGAACATAGCAATCCTCAGAGATGGGCCCTCCTCAAACCCAATTACAGACAGCTCCAGCCTGAAGCAGCCTAGTCTCAGCAGGACACACCTGAGGGGAGAGAGTGACCTGCTCTCTTTCACAAGGGGCCTGATCCCAAAACCCTACTCCCAAGATTTCTTGTGGCCTGCAAAAAGCCCCTTCTTTTCTCTGTCTTAGTTTTAACATCTGTAAGATGGAGCTCTGAAAAATTCCTACCTTAAGGACTGACACTGGCACATACTGTACCTGGGGACAAGTTAGGAAAAGACACTCAAGTTCTTAAGACACTTCTAAGCGCTGATTTTATTAGAACAAGATGCTTTACTGCCACCTGCTGGAAATTGACAAACACGCAAATCTACCATGCCCAGAATGTGACTACAGTACTGTCTTTGTAGATGTGGGATCCTTGTGCAGTGTATAACCATCACATCCATACATAGTGGCTCTGTCTACCTTACAGGGCTTACAGGTTGGTGTGAAGAGTAAAGAAGCAGGCACGTATTATTGTTCAAAGCATTTAGACTAGCACCTGGCACAGAATAAGCACTATTTAAGTGCAGCTGTACATTATCACTATCATCATCATCACCATCATTTGTTGTTGGTTATGTTCTAGTCATTGTTTTAGGTGCTGGAGATAGCAGTGAACAACCTATCTGTTCAAGGTGGGGGCTAGGTCAGGAGCTTGACAGCCAGAACACTACTCCTACCGCCCCCTCCCTCAACACACTCAAGTGCTCACCCACATGTCCCACCCCTTCCGCTTCCCAGGTCCCGCCCCCTTGAGCGCTTGGCGACCTTCCCGCCGCTAATCAGAGACCACGCCCCTGAGTTACAAGAGCCGTAAAGCTCCATCTTGTCGCGATGCCGCGCTCAAGGCGCCTGCGCAGACCCTGAAAAGCGGCCAGGGTAGCCCTGAGTTTTCCTTTTCCGGTTGTGGAGCCGCGCGGTGAGGACCTTAAGTCTTTGCCCGTAGCCATGCCGTCCAAGGGCCCGTTGCAGTCTGTGCAAGTCTTCGGACGCAAGGTAGGCCAGATGTGGGATAGGACAAGGCAGTAGAGGCCGGAGACTGGAAGAAGCCCATGGGAGGGATCTGGAATAGGCCTGGGAGCTAAGGCCTGAATATCACGCGGCACTGCTATCTCTCGTCTTTCCACAGAAAACCGCCACAGCCGTGGCGCACTGCAAACGCGGTAATGGCCTCATCAAGGTGAACGGACGGCCCCTGGAGATGATCGAGCCGCGCACACTGCAGTACAAGGTGCTGGAATCGGGGATGGGCGCTGAGTGCAGGACTATTGGAGACGGAGATACAGCTCTTGGAAGCTGAGAGTTGGTATTAACGATAGGCTGTGTAGAATCTGAGTCGGAGGAAGGAAAATGGGAGGGATATTTGACAGTGGAGTTGGGTTTGAGATTTAGAAGATGTGAAAACTGAGCTAAGAGACTGAAAACGTAGTTGTTGAACATTAAAGCGCTGCCTTGAAACGTGAGGTTATTTGGAAGCCCACCCAGGTGTCAAAGGGAAGTTTGGTCTCCACCTCCTAGTTTATGTGATCTCATAGTCTTTTTTTCACTCTTAAGGGTATAGATTCCCTGAGGACAGGAATCAGTGTTTGTTTCCAACAGATCTAAAGTGTCTCAAGCAGGTTCTGGATACTTCGGTGCTCAATAAGTATCAAAAGTACTCCTGTGGCTCAAGGAGTAGGGTGCCAGCCCCATACAACTGAGGTGGTGGCTTCAAACCCAGTCCCAGCCAAAAACTGCAAAAAAAAAAAAAAAAAAAAAAACTGGGGTCATTTAAAATTCCTGCTTGTGAAAAAGGGGTTCCTTAGCTCCTTGTTTGGGTCTTTCAGTGTTTTTGGCCTAGAATGGAGAGAGTAGGGTCTGATGTCTCCTCTGTGTGTTATTTCAGGCAAGTGACCATTTTATAGATGGTGTGGGTTCACCATCTGTAATATGGTCATAGTTTTTATCTTTAAGCATTAAAGGCCATTGCTTTTTTTTTTTTTTTTTTGTAGTTTTTAGCTAGTGCTGGGTTTGAACCCACCACCTCTGGTATATGGGGCCAGCACTCTACTACTTGAGCCACAGACGCCACTCTTTTTCCTTTTTTTTTTTCTTTTGAGACAGAGTCTCAAGCTGTTGCCCTGGGTAGAGTGCCATGCCATCATAGCTGACAGCAAGCTCAAACTCTAGGGCTTAAGTGATTCTCTTGCCTCAGCCTCCCAAGTAGCTGGGACTACAGGCACCCACCACAATGCCTGGCTGTTTTTTGGTTGTAGTTGTCATTGTTGTTTGGCAGGCCCAGGCTGGATTTGAACCCATCAGCTCAGGTGTATGTGGCTGGTGCCCTAGCCCCTGAGCTACAGATGCCTTAGCCAAGGCCTTTGCTTTGAAAATGAAAGAATATTTGTGTTGCAGGGTCATTTAGAATTTAATAAGAAACATTTCTTTTTGTAACATGTTGAACATTGTGAGGTTAAGTTTATTTGGAAGATTTCTGTGTATACCCTAAGGTGAGTTTTGGGGACTCAGCCATAGTAGTGACCCAGGTGGCCCCTCATGGAATTCCCAGTCCAGGAGAAGAGATGGACTGGATCCAATAGCAGAAACATCCAAAGTAGTCAGGGCTGGTACTTGGATCCCAGAGAAGGTTTCCAAAGGAAATGTGGGAGAGGAGATGTGTGAGCTGAAAGTGAAAAGCAGTGGAGCAGAAGTGTCCAAGCTGGATGCAGTCGCACTCACCTTTAGTCCCAGCTACTGAGGCTGAGGCAGGAAGATTTTGTGAACTCAGGAATTTGAGTCTAGCTTGGGTAACATAAGAACAACATCATCCCTCAAAAAAAGAGACACAGCTGGGTGAGGTGGCTCATGCCTGTAATTGTAGCACTTTGGGAGGCTGGGGTGGGCGGATTGCTTGAGCTTAGAAGGTGGAGACCAACCTGAGCAAGAGCGAGACCCCATCTCTACTAAAAATGAAAAACTGAGTCAAGAAGATCATTTCAGCCCAGGAGTTTGAAGTTGTTGTGAGCTATGACGCCACAGCACTATACTCTGGGTGACAGAGTGAGACTCAAAAAAAAAAAGAAAAGGACAGAGGCACTGGCAAAGATCTAGAGCCGGGAAGGGAAGAACATAGCACGTTTTGTAGAGTAATTGTAATTTTTCTGGAAATTGGTGTGAGACTCTAAAGGAGGGCAGAAAGCTCTGGTAGGGAACCCAGAAAAGGCACAAGGGAATGGCTCTCCACTGTGCAAAACAGCCCTAGTGGTTGCATTAGAATGCTCCTTACTGTTCAGCTTTCTAAGAACCAGTTTTGGACATGGGAAATTTGAGGTTCAGAGAGGGATACAAGTAGGAGGGTGTCCAGATCAGGTTACCTTTCTTGTCACTCAGTCTTTCGTTGGGCTTCTTTAAATCATGCTTTCCCCCCTGGCTCTGTAGCAGGGCCTATGGTAATATGACTCCCTTCTCTGAGGCTAGTGGTAGGACAAACAACACAGAATAGAAGAATGTCTAGCAGTAGGACTAAGCTGCTCAGGTTGTGGCTTAAAACCTTAATTTATACCCCTATTCCACTAGCTACTGGAACCTGTTCTGCTTCTGGGCAAGGAGCGGTTTGCTGGTGTAGACATTCGTGTCCGTGTGAAAGGTGGTGGTCATGTGGCCCAAATATATGGTGAGTCCCAGGAACTGGGCATGTATGGATGGGAGATAGCTCTGGGAGCAAGACCCTAGTCTTTGGCTTTCATAAAGTTCATATATCCTTTTATTGTGTCTTTCTCAATAGCTATCCGTCAGTCCATCTCCAAAGCCCTAGTGGCCTATTACCAGAAATGTGAGTGAGAGTGAGTCCTTCCCATTGGATGGGTGAGTCTGCGGGGACTAAGTCAAGGACTTTGCTGTTATTATCTAAATCTCCACCCTTGCTGTCATTTCCAGATGTGGACGAGGCTTCCAAAAAGGAGATTAAAGACATCCTCATCCAGTATGACCGGACTCTGCTTGTAGCTGACCCCCGTCGCTGTGAATCCAAAAAGTTTGGAGGCCCTGGTGCCCGAGCTCGTTACCAGAAATCTTACCGATAAAACCATCATGTGGGTTGGAAATCACCTGTACAATAAACAATGGTTGTAGGATTTTAACGTTTTAAGGACTATATCGTGGTCTTCTGGGGGTAGGGGGTCTTTCATCATACAGAATGTGGGAAACATCCTCAGCCTGTTGCCAGTGTGGATTTTAATCCTTCTCAGAAGTGATACTGAGCTTAGTGTGGATGGGTGGGGGTGGCAGGTGGGAAGGCTCTGTCCTCTACACCTCTGCTTGAGTGCAGGCAGAGGTTCCTGAATATGGATGGTCCTTGGGGTTTCTCCATTTTTTCAAGTCCTGTGTTGCCATTTTAACAGCAAGTCAGGAAAGAGTAGAGGAAATCTGAGTAATCAGAAAACAAGTAGAGATTGCCTAGGTGGAATCTGTGAAGTCAGCAATTGAGGGCCATGCCTGCATTGGGGGAGGAGTTTTGTTTTTTTTTTTTTTTTTTTGAGGGGGGAAAGCATTTTAATGCCAACCTGTAGTAAAGGTATTACTGAGTTCCAGAGGTAAAGGGGACCCTAAGGTTGAAGAAATCCCCAATCCTCCAGTTACGGTCCAGGCCATGTCGAACTTAATTTCTCCTCTGTCCTATGTGGGTCTTTTTTTTTTTGTAGAGACAGTCTCAGTTTATCAGCCTTGTTGAGTGCCATTGCATCACACCGCTCACAGAAACCTCCAACTCCAGGGCTTAGGTGATTCTCCTGTTTCAGTCTCCCGAGTAGCTGTGACCACAGGCGCCTTCCACAACACCTGGCTAATTTTTGTTGAAGTTTGGCCGGGGCTGGGTTTGAACCCACCAACCCTGGTATATGGAACCAGCGCCCTACCGACTGACCCCCAGGCACAGCCCCGTATCTGGGTCTTGTGAGGGCATTCCCATGACTGGGTTCATCCTTTTGGTGCCTGTTGTATTTCCTAGTGAAAGGCCCTCTTTTTTTTGTTTGTTTTTTTTTGTTTTGGTTTTTGTTTTTTAATTGTTAAATCATAGCTGTGTACATTAGTGTGATCAAGGGGTACAATGTGCTG
>CAUYPK010013055.1:0-77944 GCA_963574355.1 Loris lydekkerianus
TATTTTGGGTTTTAGTTTGCAGCTTTTTGCTTTATCTGTCCTGCTTTCTCTGCCTTGTATTTTTTTTATTTTTTTTTTTTTTGGTGTGATTTTTAGAGACAGAGCACTAAGTAATCTTTTTGCAAAATCAAGAATGCATTACAGTGTTTTTTTTTTCTGTAATAAAAAAAGTATCACCTTTCTAAGATTTAATAATAATAATAGCTACCACTTAATTCAGAACCTCTGTGTACCCAGCAAAGTCTTAGGAACTTCATTCATTCATTCATGTAGAGACAGGGTCTTGCTCTGCTGCCCTGGTGGAGAGTCACAGCTGGTGACAGTCACAGCTGACTGCATCCTCACACTCTTGGTCTTAAAGCCTCTTGCGGAAATGGGACTATCCGTGCATGCCATCAAACCTGGCTAATTATTTAACTTTTTGACAGTTGCCCAGGCTGGTCTTGAACTCCTGGCTTGAAGGAATCCTCTCGCTTTTTGGCCCAGGAACTTTATTGTTATTTTCTCTTATGTGTGAAGCAGTCCTACTAGCTGCTTCATCCTGGAAATGTAGAGGGGGAAGCTGAAGTCAAGGATTCCAGATGTGTGTTTAATATCTCTTGCGTCCCAGGCACCTCCAGCTCAACATGTCCAATTAGGAAATCATGTCTCCCTTCTCCCCCATGTTTTGCCCCACCCCTGCCACACTCCCACCACTGGAAAAATCAAACAAAAAAGCCACATGCACAACCTTTGCGCCTTTCTTGTCTCAGGAAATGGTATCACCATTCATCCAGTTCAGCCAGAAGCCTGGAAGCAATGTTACCTCCCCACTGCTTGGCCTGCATAAATTTATCACTAAGAATCTGGTCAACTTGTCAGTTGTTACTATATACTTACTATTTCCTTCCCACTTTTTCATTCCCATTGCTATTACCCTATTCCATTTCATTGTTGTTTTCTTGCCTTTTCTATTTTTTTTTTTTTTTTTTTTGTAGAGACAGAGTCTCACGTTACCGCCCTCGGTGGAGTGCCGTGATGTCACAGGACTCACAACAACCTCCAGCTCTTGGGCTTCCGCGATTCTCCTGCCTCAGCCTCCTGAGCAGCTGGGACTACAGGCGCCCACCACAACGCCCAGCTATTTTTTTGTTGCAGTTTGGCTGGGGCTGGGTTTGAACCTGCCGCCCTCGGTATATGGGGCCGGCACCCTACTCACTGAGCCACAGGCACCACCTTGCCTTTTCAATTGTAAAGGCTTCTAACTGGACTGTGTCTCTGATGTGGCCTTCCTGCTTCTCCACTATCTGGTCTACTCAGAATAGCCTGGGTGAGTGGTTTTTCTAATATGCAAATGTGATGATTACCTTGCTTCAGACACAGCCCAGTAATTATCCTGAGGGTAAAATCCAGCCACATCAGTTTTGCTTACAGTAGTCTTTTAGATCTTACCAGCCTATTATTGTTCTTTCAATTTCTGGAACCAAACACACTCTCTTTAGTTCTTTAATATGTGATTCCTTCTTCCTTGATCCTTTTCCTCCTCTTTACCCAGCCAACTTCTATTCATCCTTCAGGCATCAGTTTAATATCATTTCCTAAATGCCCTGGATATTTTTGCTACAGGCCGGCATAATTCTTTCTGCAAGGGTCACCACCTTACATTTGTCAAAGATCATGGTTGTCTTTGCACGGGACATCTACAGTGGCAGAGACCATGAGAGATTTGTTCAGGATTATAACATCTGATTCAGAGCTGGTGCTCAGTGTCTACCTATTTGATGAATAGTGTAAGAGAAGAAAAGTTTTAGGCTCAGAGCGTGGGGCCATGTTCTGAGGGCCTCGCAGAATAGACTAACAAGGGACAGATTAACAGGAGAAAAGGGTTATTACATGTGCATAAACATAAAGAAGTATTAAAACAAGGAGTTTTTATACCATTTGAACAAAGAGTAATGAATTATGGAGATGTAACTAGACAAAGGCAGGGCAAGTTTGGGCTCCTAAGATAGATTATAGGAAGATAAACATGGGGAAACTAACAAGATAAGGGTTATTTAAGTGTGTTTTGTTGACTCAAGTTGATGCTTTCCTCATTGATAAGAGTTCTTTTCCTAGGGACTAGAGGAAGGACACATTTACAAATGGAAATTTGTTACCTGTAGGTAGGAAAATTTATGCCCTATATTTAGGAAGAAGTGGGGAGGGCAAAAAGCAAGTTGCTTTCAACCCTAAACAGTTCTTATAATAAAGTGGCATGTTTGGGGTGTGGCATAGCCGGTCCCTTTTAAAGGGAATGAGTTGCAGGCCTGGCCGTGGCTCACACCTGTAAACCTAGCACTTGGGAGGCCGAGTCAGGTGGATTGCCATTGCCGGAGCTCACAGGTTTGAAGCCAGCCTGAGCAAGAGCGAGACCTCATCCCTAAAAAAACAGCCAGGCATTGTGGCGGGCGCTTGTAGTCCCAGCTACTTGGGAGGCTGAGGCAAGACCATCGCTTGAGCCCAAGAGTTTGAGGTTGCTGTGAGCTGTGACACCATGGCACTCTACCCAGGGTGATGTAGTGAGACTCCTGTCTCAAAAAAAAAAAAGAAGCTTTTGTCTTGGTGAATTGTGCTATTTTGAATTAATTCTGCTTTTGAAAGTAAATTTAATTCTCAATTGTTTCTGTTTTTGAAGGTAGTTTGGGAGAACCCATGCTGACTGCATGAGTGGAGTGCGGCTGTGCGGCGCCCAACATGGATGACTACGTGGTCCTGAGAGTGATTGGGGAGGGCTCCTTCGGCAGAGCCCTTTTGGTTCAGCAGGAAAACAGTAATCAGATGTTTGCCATGAAAGAGATAAGGCTTTCCAAGGTCACTGATAACGAAATTAGCTTACGTTGAAAGTATACATGTCATTTGTGTAAGAGAATAATTTCTTAATGTTTAACGTGGAATATCGCCTCATGCGAAAGACAAAATTGCTTTATTCATTAGTTATACAAGGGCTTGATATACATACATATATATATATATATATATATATATATTTTTTTTTTTTTTTTTTTTTTTTTTATTAAACAGTCTTGCCTTGTCGCCCTGGCTATTATGTAGTAGCATCATCATAGCTCACTGCATCACAAGCTTTTAGGCTCAAGTGATCCTCCTGCCTCAACTCCCCAACTAGCTGGGACTACAGGCACATGTCACGATGCCAGACTAATTTTTTCTGTTTTTAGTAGAGATAGGGGTCTTACTTTTGCTCATACTGGCCTCAAATGCCTAAATTCAAGTGATCCTCCTGCCTTGGCTCCCAGGCTGCTAGGATTACAAGTGTGAACCACCAGTTTGGCTTCCAGAAATCGTTTTAAGGGAGGCTCACAGGAATACATGGGACACAATAAGAAATCATGAAACAAAAGAAAGGGAAACACCACTTGGGTGTGCTTCACGAGTTAGCATGAAATTGACACATGACCACCCTGTGAACTTGCCCACTGGTAAGTGGGCCTCACATTCGGCCTCATGCTCTCTAGCAGCTACTCATTCATATATTTCAAATTGTCCAGAAAGTAAATGCAGACCCACTGTTCCTAGGATTATGACAGACAAGAATGCCTCCCTGGGGACCTCACAAAGGAGACATTGGGCTGAAACAATAAACAGCATCCTCAACAACATCCCTCAATGGACACACAAGCAGTTTCACAGGATTCGCCAGACTCAGAGAAAACCAGCAGAGACTCAACACAACACAAAGCACAATTCACAACTTTACACTCACCAGAACCGTTAGGATGAGGTCCAGATGCTTCAGAGTTGCCCTGGTCCAGAAGAAATTTTGGCTATCTGGAGGCTTAAAGCACATTTCTCCCTATCCTAATTATTGCCTCCTTCTGCTTGTTTTTTGTTTTTTTTTTATAATTTCATTTCTGTTGCAAATGGAATATATATGCCGTCTGGAAAGTAGCCGGCCATGCATATCTCTGTTTTCATAGCACACGGCTGGATACTTTCTGGACAGCCTTCAGATACTCCCAGAGCTCAAAATTCAAAAAGTACAAAGGAATATACAGTGAAAAGGAACTTTCTTTTCCACACAGCCTCCCAATTACTCAGTTACCCTTCTCAGAAGCAACTAGCATTAGCTTTTGCTATGTTTTTGATATGTAAGAGGTGACAGTGACATGAGATGATGTTTGTGACAATGTTGTCCATTGAATACTGACTCTCCAGACTCTCCAGACAAGAAATGAGATAACAGAGGAGTTGATGTGCCCTTGTGAAAAAGAGACGTCACCTGAGGATTCACCCAAGCATTTGCCTGACTGAACGCCATCATTATGCCTGAGAGGACAGCCAGGAAGCTCCTGGATGTAGAGCCATGGTTCTTTCTAGAAAATTCCATCTGTGGCTTCTTTTTTGTTTTATTTATTTTTTTAGAGACAGAGTCTCACTTTGTCACCCTCGGTAGAGTGCGGTGGGGTCGCAGCTCACAGCAAACTCCAGCTCTTGGGCTTAGGTGATTCTCTTGGCTCAGTCTCCCCAGAGTAGCTGGGACTGCAGCCGCCCACCACAACACCTGGCTATTTTTTGTTGCAGTTTGGCGGGGGGCAGTATATGGTCCTGGCCCCCTACTCACTGAGCCACAGGCGCTGCCCAATCATCTGTGGCTTCTTAAATGCTGATATGAATAAGTAATTGATTCCTGCAGTCCTATTGCAGGATCAAGGTCACAGTAATTTTAGCCTGGAAGTCACTTTAAGGTGTATGCCTGTGGATTTCCACCAGGGTAGCACTCCTCTCCCCTGACCCCACCATCCAGGAGGCATTTGGAAGCATCTGGGGTGGTTTATGGCTGTCACAACAGCACAGACGAGACAGGCCATTCTGCCCCAAATTCCAACGGCACCCCCAGAGAGAAGCACTGGCTTGGACCCAACCCTGCTCTCAGCTCTGAAACATTTTCAGCAAAGTCTCCCTAGGAGCCTTAGCTTTGAGCAACATCACTCCCTGGCACACCCACCAAGAGGAACAATTTAGAGAATGTGCACTAAGGGAATGGAAGGACATGTCCAATGTGCTGTTATTTATAAGCCGCTTAAAGCTGGGGAACAGCTACCCAAAAAAGTCTCTTTGGTTCGAGAATAGGTGAGCTATTGCCGTGATTAGTTAGCAGAGACAGTTGTCTGGTCCAGACACTCCCAGATGGAAATAATAAAACTTTCTCCCCTGGGTACAAAGGAATGCTGCCCAAGCCATTCTCTAAAGTGAAGGCCATTCTTCTCACTCTCTGAGGGAGGGGATGTTTCAGGAGGAAGTGCGACACTTTCTCCAGGTTTATGGTTTCTACTTCAAGCCAATTGGTGGGAATTCACCTGAATATCTGTTGCCGCTAGTGGTTCTTTGTGCACACTCCTAAGGTTTTCTTTCTTTCACCCATTCATTCATTCTATGAACATTTACTAAGTGATGACTACAACGGTTGTGCTACGAGGATAAAATAAGGTTCACCTGGTAAGGTGCTTACATAGAAATGCTTGGGATCATTTGCATTGTCAGCAGGGTCTTCAAGAGCCAGACACAAGGTTAGACCCAAAGATCAATACAACTGGTCTCTGCCTCCATGGAGCTCCTGGCTTCCAGAAGACTACCCCTCAAGCGTCCCTGGGTGTGATGAATGTAGTACAGGTACAGTGGAAACAAACAAGAGAGCCGGGCCAAGCTCCCTGGGTCCCCTACAGAGCCCCATTTTCTGCGGCATGATCTCCCCCTTCACTTTTTTGGGGAACCTCCCAACCTGAAGGCTCCCACCTTAACTGTTAGCAGCTTCTTCCTGGGCAGCATCCCAATGGGATAAGCAGGGCAGGCTGGGGTAGGGGAGCATGTGTGGGTATTTACAGGATGCATTCTTCAGCTCTGGTTTTTTAGAAAGTCTGGAAAGCCGTGTTTACTGCATTTAAAACAGGCTTCAGATTCAGATAAATGTGAGTAAGCTGAATTTAGACAAGTTTATGCATTCAGATAAATATGAAGTATAAGCTGAATTTAGGCAACTTTCCTTTTTACTTTTTTGAGACAGTTTCACTCAGTTGCCCTGTGTAAAGTACCATGCTGTGTAGCTCACTGCAACCTCAAACTCTTGGGCTCAAGCCATCCTCCTGCCTCAGCCTCCCAAGTAGCTGGGACTATAGGCACCTGATACAAAGCTCTGCTAGTTTTTCTATTTTTAGTAGAGATGGGGTCTTGCTCTTTCTTAGGCTGGTCTCCAACTCCTGAGCCCAGGCGATCCCCTGACCTCAGCCTCCCAGAGTAGTAGGATTACAGACGTATGCAAGTTTCTTTATCTTACAATGCACGTGATGCTCATCTCCCAAGGTTGTTCTGGGGTTAGATAAGATCTGTAAAGCACACAGCACTCTGCCTTGGCACTGACGTCACTGAATTTGCAGCTTTCCTGGTGTGCATTTCTCCCTGGCCTCACATTGCCATCATAACTCATTTCTTTTGAACCTTCCTTTACAGTTTGCAGACTACCTTCACATACATCATCTCGCCCATTCTCACAATCAGTGGTAAGGTAGACAGGGCAGGTATTATCTTCACCAAGTGGCAGATAAAGAAACTGAATGATTCAGCAAATGCTACCTAGTCAAAAGCAAGCTTGCACCGTCTTCTGGGTCTCACCTAGGAGTCTAATGGGCTTCAAGAATTTTTGTTGTTGTTGTTGTTGTGGTGTGATCATGGTATAAGAAGGTGGTGCTTAATTGGGTGAAGAGATCCTGGCCAGGCTCACTCAACCCTCGGGGTGCCCAGAGAAGGCCTCTTCTCTGCCTTTCCCCAGCAGCACTTCTGCAAACCCCACTTGGGAGTCCTGGCTGGTCATGAGGAAGAATGGGACTTGCCTGGAGCATTTGGGCGGAGGATCTATGTGGCTCTGCAGCAGGCTGGGGAGAAGCAGGAGAGAAGCCAGGAGCAAGGCCTGCTGAAGCACAGTGGGACTGGGAGGGGAGCCAGACTAGAACCAGGTGGAGAGGCTTCTAGGAACCGCAGACTGCTGCTGCGGCTGCTGCTGATGTGGCGAGGAAGATATATCTGGTCAATAGCAACAGCTGGTGGCTTGTTGGTCTAGGGGTATGATTCTTGCTTAGGGTGTGAGAGGTCCTGGGTTCAAATTCTATTTTTTTCTACTCTATATCCTCAATCACTACCTGCCCTTCCCAGGGTGAAAACAAATCAGTGGGTGTGTGGTAAAGGCCCCACAAGGACAAGCTGCTACTCAGTTTCCCCATTAGTCATGCCCTGTCTATACCCTATTATTTCCATTAAGATCAAACTGAGCAGGAGGGGACAGGCATGGATAGCATCTGGCCAAGCCTGAGAAGCTAAAGAGCTGCATTTTTTTTTTTTTTTTTTTTTTTCGGCAGAAAGACAGCCCCAGATGGGGAGCAAAGGATCAGTAAAAATTGGGGGTTGGGCTGAGCTGGATTTCAAAAACAGGCAAGCCCTCAATGTGTTATAAAACCCAAGCTATGAAATGCACTGGACTCAAATCTAAAAGCTAAGAATATAGTTCCAATTCTGAGTCAGTTTTCCCCTCAGTAACATGGGAACGATAATACCTACTTCTCAAAGTTGTGGGAAGATTAAATCAGAAACTGTTATGTACCTGACAGAGGTAGGGATTGTCAGCAAAAATATTAAAGATAAACAGTAAAGACTAAAGGGGAGCTTCTGGCAACACGACGGATTGGACAAATGCAGCTATCCCCTCACCCAGTGCCCCCCCAAACACAAGATGTTGCATAAAATTTGAATTAAAAAATTAAACTATGGATAATAAACACATTTTTTAAAAAAAGAAAATTCCCAGATGTTAGACTTATGAAGAAATGTAAAACCAAAGCAAAATAAACAGGAAGTGATCACAGTAGCCCGCAGTGTCAGACATAGGCAAATGCCCAGGAACTTGGAGCTGTGTTTTACACAACTTTTACGCCTGGTGGGCGTCTGTAGTCAGTCCCAGCTACTCATAGTCATGGGCTATGTGGCCTCAGCCCACCAGAGATGGGAACTCATAGTCATGGGCTATGTGGCCTCAGCCCACCAGAGATGGGAACTGAACCTGCATAAAACTGAGAAGATCTGCCTCGTCCATGAAGAGGGAGGACTAAAAACTGCACCACCCATCCAAGGAAGCAGAGAAAAGGGGTGGAAATACAAGTCAACCCCGAGAAAATGAAGTCCCAAACCTGACCAAGTGTTGTATCCAGATTTATGTTATCTTCATGGTGCTGGATCCAAGCAGAGAAATTAAATATAAACCTGGTTTAAGACCTTTAAAACCTTTAGGAGTACCACAAAGCCACACAGAAGCAAGAGAGTTCTGTAAGGATGTTTTCATAACATATGGGACTCTTCATTTAAAAAAAAAAATCCCTTAGGCGGCGCCTGTGGCTCAAAGGAGTAGGGTGCCGGCCCCATATACAGGAGGTGGTGGGTTCAAACCCAGCTGTGGCCAAAAAAAGAATTTCTTCGGGCGGTGCCTGTGGCTCAGTGAGTAGGGCACCGGCCCCATATACCAAGGGTGGTGGGTTCAAACCCAGCCACAGCCAAACTGCAACAACAACAAAAAAAATAGCCAGGTGTTGTGGTGGGCGTCTGTAGTCAGTCCCAGCAACTCAGGAGGCTGAGGCAAGAGAATCACCTAAGCCCAAGAGCTAGAAGTTGCTGCGAGCTGTGTTGTCATGCCACTCTACCAAGGGTGACAGAGGGAGACTCTGTTTCTTAAAAAAAAAAAAAAAAAAATCCTCCAACCCCCAAACCAAACAAACAACAACAAAATCTGCTAAAGAAGAGCTCACAATAAAATATTACAAGCTTGTATAATATAAAATAGTATACACTTCCTCCAATTTTTCCTGCATCCTGGCTGAGAAAGAGAGTGCCTTAAATGCTGTGTGACCTGGCTAACCACATGTCTTCCCCTGTAGGCTTGAACCCAAGCTAGGACCTTGAATATTTGCAGGCACCGATAAAGGTGTTTAAGTTGTTGCTCAAAATATTGAATGACTAACTAGGTTACTAAACATATAGACGCTGCGCTGTTCCCAGCCAAATTTCTTAAACCCTCATATAAACTCCATAACCTGACTCCTCACTGTGGACAAACCTGGGTAGAACATCCCTTGTCTCACTGTCTACCTTGAGAATATACAATAGCCCATTTTGTATGTGTATATTCCCTTAATGAATGCTTTAGACTAATCACCCTGGTGTTTAGTGCTTCTTTCTTGGGATCCGAACCAGCTCTATCTTGGGACAGTTTGGGGGAGTCCCTGTGAGAATTCCCTGCTGTTGCTTTTGGGGTGACTCCAGCCATAGATTTGACTGGGAAGAAACAAAACTAAACAAAGAAGCAATCTGTCATAAGGAAGAGTTAACAGACACAACAAACGAGGGAGCACTCCAAGAACTGCACATAATGGAACAGCATGAAAAACATTATAAAGTATACTTCAAAGTATTAAAGATAAGAAAATAAATTGTAATGAAAATAGGGCACAATGGGAAAAAAGAATATAATTGAGGGGAAATAACCAAAATAAAACAAACAAAAAACCTCAACAAAATGAAAGATATAACCATTGAAATTAAAGATTCAGTGAGGTTCTCAACAGTAGATTGGACTCAAGTAAAGAGGGACTTAGTAAACTGGAAGATAGAGCTGATGAAATCATTTGTAATATAACAAAGAAAACAAGTGGTGAGATATGAAATATGAGAGAATCGTTAAAAGACATAAGGAAAAAATGAAATATACTAATATGTATCTAATAGGGGTTCCTGAAAGTGACTGGAAGAATAGGGGAAATGTGATATTCCAATACATCATGGTTGAGAATTTTCCTAAGTGGAAGAAAGACACAAGTTGAAAAGTTTTGAGCTCATAAATGCACTATGGTGAAATTGCAGAATACAGAAGAGAAAGTGAAAAAATTTAAAAGCAGTAAGCAAGGAAAATGCCTGTTTGCCTATGAAGATGAAAATTATATTGGCAGCTGACTTCTTAGTAATAACAGATTATAGAAAACAGATAGAAAGCAAAACATTTTAGAAAAGATTTATTTTTTTAAAGATTATAGAAAAAAATCTTTTTCCTCCTTATTAGAATGCTACCCCACTCAAAGACTTTCACAGCAATGCCATAAAAGTATGTACATGACAAAGGAAATGGAAATAAGAAGAAAAGAATGGATTACAAGAAGGAATGGTGAACAGAGAAATTTATAAATATGTTAGATTTCTGAACAAGCATTGCGATGCTGCTGGTGGTGGGGGTAGTAGTTCAAAATAAGATGAAACTAAAATAGTAGACAGAAATATAGGAGATCGTGGGGAAAGGTCAGAGTTAACATGTTCTAAGGACTTCTATTATTCAGAGAAAATATAGTTATATTGATTCACTGTAGACTTAAGTAAGACTGTTTAGAAAATAAAGAAGTAATCATTAAAAGAATAGAAATAGAATTTATAACTTCCAAATCAGTGTGGGCCACGGGATAAATAAGATAAATAAAATAAATAAAGCCACTGTTAGTGCTGCTAATTGCTCCAACTATTCTGTATAGCAATTTGGCAACAACTAGTAAAGTTTAAAATGCACCCACTCTGTGATCTAGAAATTCCACTCCTGGCTTCTATCCTCCAAGAAATGCACAGAACTGTCTGTTGCAGCACTGTTTTTAATATGGAAAACTGGAAACAGCTTAAATGCACATTAACATTTAAGAATGGATAAAGCATAGTATATTCAGCAAGGAAATAGTATTCAGCAGTTAAACTCTATGAACTGGAGCTGTGTGAAGCAACACAGATAAATGGAAAAACACAGTAAGGAAAAAAAAGTTTGCAGATGAATGTGTACAATATAGCATCATTTAGATTTCTAGGGGAAATCATACAAATCAAAATTATATACTGTTTGTAAAAACCATAAATAGAGGGCTGCCTCTGCATCAAATGTGGCAGGATTGGAATGGTGGTTGGATTTCAGCCCTGTGTACAAGGATATTTATCAATATTATGTTATCTGTTGTGCTATATTTTCCCGCATGTTTCAAATACTCATTTTTAAAATTTTTAATGAAAGGATCTAGGCATTTAGTAATAAGGGTAAAGGGGGATAAATGGCTGCATCAGTCCTCAGAAAGGATGATCTCCTGGGATGAGATTAGAAGGGAGGCTGAGTCCTGAGTCCAGGGATTACTGAGATTAATTTAGATCATCCCCCTAGGATGATCACCTGGCTGACATGCCCACCACACCTGGCCCTTCAGAGACACATCCCTGGACCACACCCCACTTCCCTCATATTTCCTAAGCACTTTTCTTGCAACCCTCAACCTGGTATTGGTCTGGCCAGAGTTGTTTGTCCAAGTTTGGCTTCTGAGAATAGACTGGTTCAGGTCTTCCTTAAATGTTCCCCAAATCAAGAGCAAATGGTGACCTGCACCCCAGGAGCCTGGGAGAGATTAGTCCTAATACTCAGCATCAGAGCTCCATGAGGCAAACTTGAACTTCTTGTCACAATTGACAATGCTTCCTATCCCCCTACGCCTACCTCCATTCACCCTGCTGGTTGAGGCAGAACTAGAAGGAGCTAGAGAAGAATAAATAGTCACTGGGCTCTCAGAATTACTTTCTCCAGTTCCCAGAGTTTTACATTTCCTAGACCCCCAATGGCAGCTCCTTTCCATCATCTTTTACAAATACCCCATTCCGCAAGTCTGGACAGGCTTGGCATCTGCAGTGTACCTTCTGCAGAAGGGGGTCTGGGTGGGCTTATTCAACACCTTTCCTTATGACTGGATGACCTGGGCCCCAGGATCTGGAGTGGAATCCTGTCCTCTGGGAACCAAATGAAACATCCTGATGTCTGCTCATAATCTGTCAGAACACTAGGCTGCAGAGGATGGGGCAGGGGAGGGAAGGTGAAGGGATAGAAGCTTATAGGCATTATTATTGTTAACAGACAACATTTAACTCCACATATATGAAACCACGTTGAATGGTGAGATAGAGCATTAACTGTGCAGCTGGGAGATTTACCTTCACTCATTTACTTTATGTGTCAGGGACTTTTGTCAGATGCTGGATAACAAAGATAACTAAAATACTTCCCAACCGTCAAGAATCTGGGCAGACAGAACCCTGACAATCCAGAGTAACTGGTGCTGTCACAGAGACCAGAGAGCCAGCAGACAGGGTAGAGCACAGAGGGGGCCTCTAATGGGGAAGGGATGGTGGCATCAGGAAGTACCTCTAGACCTGACGCCCAACTGAGAGTTAAGGGGAAAGAGGGGATGTCCAGGCAAAGAACGGCTTCTTTCCTGTGGAACACGGAGGGGTTGTGAACCTGGGAGCCTGTGAGTGAACACAGACAATGCATGTCCTCGACCTGTAAGTGGATATGCAAGGGAAGGGATTGGTGCGTGTACCTGGCTTCAGAATCTCCCAGCAATTGTTTGGATGTGCTGGGAAGCCCCAGTTCCCAACTGTACCCACTCCTCTCCCAGCTGAGACCTGCAGAGATGAAAGCATTGCATTAGCAAGAGCCGGCACCCAGAAGACATTCCTTGAATGAATGAATGGTTGAAGAAGTGAAACAGGCTTTCTGGGTTTCCAAATCTCCCTCTGCGAATGAAAATCAGCAGTTCCCAGTCTGAGCCCACCGGTGGTGGAAAGGCAGGGCAGGAAGGAAGGCAGGGCAGTAGAGGAGGTCTTCTGGTACCGAGGACCGGTAAGGCCACGGGCCTGCTCCTAAGGGGCCCCGGCTCTGTCTTGCTGGGGGGCGAGGGGAAAGCAGAGAGACCAAGGCCCCACAGTTCGAGCCTCTGGGCCTCGCTTTCCCTCCTCAGGCAGAGAGGCCGCCGCGGGAGGCCGGAGCGGACTGACCACAGAGGGGGAGAGGGCGCACGCGTGTCTGCACGTTTAGGTGAAACAGTCCACCGTCCTCCTTGGATGCACCCATCACTGACAAGACAGGGCCCCTGACACCTGGTGTCCCCGGATCCCCAAGCACAGTCCACCCCAGGCAGGGCCCATCGCCAGAACCACTGGGTCTTGTCGCTCCTCACTAGGGCAGCCGTAAGACCCTAGTGGCTCCGGTAGGCTGCTTGTTCCAGGCCGCTGCCCGCTCCCCCTAGAGAGAGTCTAGGAACTTATTGGGGCAGCGAGCAGGGAGGGCTTCCGGGCGGCGGCGGCGGAGGGAGGAGTCAGGTGGCCGGGCCAAGTCCCGCCCCCTACGCCCGCCTTCTCTCCTCCCTGCACACCGGCTCCGGGTCCCCGGGCTCGCGGCTGCGGCTTGTGCTCCGCGAGGCGGCGGCGGCGGGATCGGCCATGGAGGCAGGCGCCGGGGCCGGCGCGGGAGCCGCAGGCTGGAGCTGCCCAGGCCCAGGTCAGAGCCGCCCCTCCCTCACTCTCCACCGCCACTCCTTCCTCTTCGCCATCTCTCCTCTCCCAGACCCCCAGGTGCTCCCTGCCTCCGCTGCGCCCCCATCCCAGCCCAAAGTCTTCCTCCCTGCACCTTGGCCTCCACGCGGCTAAGGTCTCCATCTTTCCGGCCTGGGACTTCCCCACACCGGCCGCATCCTTCGTGGTGGCCCCTCCCATCTAGTCTCTCCACCCTTCGGGGCTCCAGATCTTGCAGCCTCTCTGGCCCCAAAGGCCCCTGAGCTCGAGGCGAGGGTGGGGATGGGCAGGTCCAGGGAGAGAAGTGGGCGAGCAGCCGCAGACCAGAACCCTTTCCCGCACGTCCCCCCAGCCGCTCTCTTCGCTCCACAGGCCACCTCACCCCTCCAGCCTCTCACTGGCTCATGCCCTCTGTCTTTCATTCATGCTCCTGTGCTGTCCCCCCAGGCTAAATATACACACACCCTCTTTTTGTGTAAGGGAGAAGATCCTGGAACAGAGGGTGCTAAGGCGGCTGGGCCGCAGGGCTGGGGTCTCCTAAGTGAGAGATAGCCAAGGGAGGAGAGTCACAGCCTGGCAGAGTGAGTCAGACACCTGCTCTTGAGATTACAAACCCCACCCTCAACCGGCTAGAAGGCTTGTCCCTTTCTCTTCCCCAGCACCCCAGCCCTCAGCCACCCCTGGCATCCCACAGCCCCTCCTCTCTCTCTGCTTACAGGACCCACAGTGACCACTTTAGGCTCCTATGAGGCTTCTGAGGGTTGTGAGAGGAAGAAGGGCCAACGCTGGGGGTCCCTGGAACGGCGAGGCATGCAAGCTATGGAGGGTGAGTTCTCCCAAAAGGCATTTTCCCCTCCCCCCCTCAATTCCCTTCCCTCCTCCCCCTGACCCCCAGAGCTCTCAGTCAGGACATGGCCCTTCCCTCAGGTCACCTCAGCCCCCCCTCCTTCAAGTCAGAGCTCCAGCCCTCCCCAGGGCTCAGCCTTTGACAGAAGTTCAGGGTGTATCCCTTTGGGGCCCTGATCACCCAGCTAACCAGGTTGCATGTCCCTGGGGAGCTGCCAGCCTGAGAAAGAGGCCTCATTGGACAGAGCTTTGAAGCAGCCTTTCAGCAGGGGGTTTGTTCTCACTGCCTGCCGACCCAGATCCCGAGCTGTTATTTTACAAAGCAAGGAAGAGGGCATGTAGATTGTCTTTCTGGAGCCATCACTTTTAACTTCGAATGGAAGCCTTGCAGTTTTGGTTCTCTGTATCTTACTACCTGAAAGAGAGAGCTTAGGAGCAGTAGGTAAGGCTAACCTCCCAACACACATGTGTCTCCACCACACTCATGTGACTTGGCAGTTGCTGCCAATACCAGGCCCCTGGAAGGATGCTGGTCCATTTTCTAGGACTTCCTGTTAAGTATTGCACATTGTACATTCAGTGTGGGCAAACCTGCTCCCCTTCAGGAGGACAGAAAGGAGTCCCAGATGAATCTTAGGCTACTGATCCTAAAGAAAGACCAGAGATTCAGAATTTTAAAACAAAGTAAAACAATCACCATCCAGACAAGATTTTGCTATTTATGGGAACTGCATTGCAGTAAAGGAGGGGGTACTCACCAAGCAGAGGCTGAGGACCAGTACCAAATCCCAATTTTTTAATGCATTAAAATGGCAGGTTTCCTTTTATGTACAAGTACAGCCTAAGACTACCCCACTACAAACCATGTGGTCAGCAGGGAAGTAGGGGTCTCACAGTGCTCGGGTAAGGGAAAAGAGACCTTATGACACCCAGCAGGGAAAAGCAAGGTAGACCTGGTAGAAAATTTCAGAAAGGTATTAGATAATATACATTTGAAAGGGCCTTAGTGTTTATCCAGTACAACCTCTAGATTAGAATTATTTCCTTCAGATGTTTTCTTTTTTTTTACCTGACAGGCATTGCTTTCTTATTATGGAAAGGCTAATTTCTCACAAACCACCTGTTTAATTTTTTTTTTTTTTTTTAAGACAGAGTCTCACTCTGTCACCCTGGGAAGAGTGCCATGGCGTGATAGCTCACAGCAACCTCGAACTCTTGAGCTGAAGTGATCCCCTTATCTCAGCCTCCCGAATAGCTGGGACTACAGGTGCCTGTCACAATGCCTGGCTAGTTTTTCTATTTTTAGTAGAAATGGGGTCTCACTTTTGTTCAGGATGGTCTGCTAAGCTCAGGCAATCCACCAGCCTTGGCCTCTCAGAGTATGCTACTGTGCCCAATGTTGAATAATTTTTTAACCGTTTACAACCCCCTAAACTGTAGCTCTTGCTCCTTTTGTCCTAAAGACCCACCCAGTGTCTGAATCCTTCTTTCTTTTTCTTCTTCTTCTTTTTTTTTGAGACAGAGTCTCACTTTGTTGCCCTTGGTAGAGTGCCGTGGTGTCACAGCTCAAAGTAACCTCAAACTCTTGGGCTTGAGTGATTCTCTTGCCTCAGCCTTCCAAGTAGCTGCGACTACAGGTGCCTGCCACAATGCCCGGCTATTCTGGGGTTGTAGTTGTTCTTGTTTGTCAGGCCCGGGCTGGATTCGAACCCACCAGCTCTAGTGTATGTGTCTGGTACCCTAGCCACTAAGCTACAGGTGCTGAGCCCTGAATCCTTTCTTGACCACTTGTCCCATACATGGCTGAGCCAGCACCAGCTGCCCTGCTTGCCTATAGGTAGTAGCAGGAGGCTACCAAGTTCAAAATCAGTCTAGGAAGGGCCTGGGAGAGGAAAGGCTTACCTCCAAAGATGACCCTCACACCCGAGGACTCATCCTGAATACAGGTCCTGTCCAGGGGCTCCTTTGGGGACACCAGATGGCACTATGATACCATCTCTGCCTACAAATAGTGAGTTTGAGGGTACTGGAAGGACTGTGGAAAGGACATTGGTGCTGACTCCCAGGTGGGATCCGGGGTGTGTGTGTCTCTCCTAGGAGAGGTATTGCTCCCAGCTCTCTATGAGGAGGAAGAGGAAGAGGAGGAAGAAGAGGTAGAAGAAGAAGAAGAAGAACAAGTACAGAAAGGTGTTAGCATGGGCTCCCTGTCAATCAGCAAGCACCGAGGCCTGAGCCTCACCGAGACGGAGCTAGAGGAGCTGAGGGCTCAGGTGCTCCAGCTGGTGGCAGAGCTGGAGGAGACACGGGAACTGGCAGGGCAGCATGAGGACGACTCACTGGAGCTACAGGGTGAGTACCTGGGATCAGGTCAGAGGCCTGGGCCCAAAGGCTCTGTGTTGCCTTATATCCAAGCCTGACACCAGCCCCACTCCCTACAGGGCTTCTGGAGGACGAACGGCTGGCCAGTGCACAGCAGGCAGAGGTGTTCACCAAGCAGATCCAGCAGCTCCAAGGTAATGCCCAGGACTCAGGCTGGAGAAAGGTGACCACCCAAGTTGTCACACAAGTACTTTTATCCTGAAGATTTGACTGAAACATAGCAAACAAACATAACCTAATTCAGTATATTCACCTCATTTTTTTCCACTGTTCTCACCCTTCTCTCTTCTCCTTGTCCCTCTACCCTTCTCTTTCCCAGTTTCCTTTCCTTGTATCTCCACCTGTCCCTTGTGCCCTCCCGCCCCTTCTTGCCCTGCCATCACATCTCCTCTCTCTGCTTTGCTCTTTCCTCTTGCTCTCCTTCAGACTCCTCCCTCACACTGTACCCCTTTTGCTTTATTCTCCTGGTTAGTCCCAACGGAGGGTGATCAGTGTTAAGTTCCAAGCTGAATTCCTTCTTCCTGTCCCTACAAGGACACCAGGGAAAAAGCAGGGAGCCAATGAGAAGTGACTGGAGGGGCCTCTCTGCATCTTTTATTTCTTTTTTGAGACAAAGTCTTGTTCTGTCACCCCAGTTACAGTATGGTGATGGCATCATAGCTCACTGTAGCCTCAAACTCTTGAGCTCAAGCGATCCTGCTGCCTCAGCCACCCAAGTAGCTGGGACTACACAGCAGTCCCACCAGTCCCAGCTAATTTTTCTGTTTTATAGAGACGAGGTCTCACTCTTATTCAGGCTGGTTTTGAACTGCCTCAAGCAGTCCTCCCACCTTGGCCTCCGAGAGTGCTAGGATTATAGGCATGAGCCATCATGCCTGGCCTCTGCATCTTTTAAGGCAGGCAAATGAGAGCACTTTTCTTGTTCCCTAAGACCTGAGCTTGTAGCCTCAAAAATCCCTTCCTTCCAACACCCACATCCCTTTGTCTCTGGGAAGCAGCAAGTCAGGCGTCCCACATTCCGCTGCACCACCAAATAAAGAGGCAGCTTTTGTTACTTCTGTGAGCTTCCGGAAGGTTTAGGGGAGCTGCCCTAGAAAATAGCAGGGACTCTCTAGAGAGAACGGAGATCAAGCCAAAAGAAAAATATAAATGGAGAAAAAAGGAAGGCTGGGAAACAGGCCTGCAGAGGAGCAGAGATGTAAGAGGGAAGAAAAAGAGAAAGGGAGAGAGACGTAAGCAAAAGTAGATGCAGGAAGTGTGGACAGCAAAGGGGCCATACAGAGGAGGAAGATGACAGGAAGCGTGCTGCACAGGGAAAAGTGTCAGCATTGATCTCAGATCACCTGGATTCTTGGGCCCAACTCTACCACTTGGTTTCAGATCAAACTTTGTGACCTTGGGCAAAGATAAAGGTCACCTTTATCTTTTTGATATCTTTATTGTTTACAAAATAGGGCTAAATATTTTAGCACTTTATTGAATGCCTATATACCTGGAGGACTAACTATGAATGAGACAGACAAGATCCTTGCTCTAATGAAGAGTGCCTTCCAATGGGGAGAGGCAGAAAATAAACAACGTAAGTTTAGGTGGTAATAAATGCTATGAATATAATAAAGTGATATATAGAGAGGAAAAGGGATGACAGTTTATTTTAGAGAAGGTAGTTAGAGAAGTCCTCTTTTAGAAGATGACATTGGAGCCAACACCTGAATAATGAGAAGGATCCAGACATTCAAGAGCTAAAGGAAGAGCACACCAGGCAGAAGGAACAACTACAAAGGCCCAGGGATGAAAATGAGCATCATGTGTTTGAGGGACAGAACAAAGGCCCTTGTGGCTGGAGCAAAGTGCACATGTAGCACCCCAGTAAGAGAATGTGGCCAGGCAGGCAGAGGCCAGATTACAGCAGGTCTTCTAAGTCAGCTGAGATGTTTCGCTTTCGTTTTAAACCTAGTAGAAAGCCAGAGGAGAGTCTTAACTAGAGCTGGGGTGATATAATCTGCTTTACATTTTTCAAAGATCATTTTGACCTCTGTGTGGAAACCAGATGAGGGAAAGAACTTGAAGACCTATCACAGTAAGTCCAGCCAAGAAGTGCTGGTCATTTGGATTAGGGCAGTAGAAACGGGGATGGTTCAGGATATATTTTGAAGGTGAAGTCTTCAGGACCTGCTGATGAATTAGGTGGGGAGATAGCAGACATGAAAGATGACTTTATCTTGAGAATATGAGTGGATGGTGCTGTCACTTATTGGGATGACGAAGAGCTGGCAAGGAATAAGTTTGGGGACTAGGGAGCCAGGGAAAACTTGTCTTCTACCTGTCGAGTTTTACATAAATATGTAAAGGAGGTGATTGGATGTGTGAATCCAGAACCAGGGAGAAATCAAGTCTGGAGATACACATTTGGGCATCATTAACATAGATACTGGAATCCATGGGATCACTGTGCAGTCATGTGGGAGCTATCAGAAGAGGAGAAGAAAGGGTCCAGTCCACAAGGAAAAATGAACAAAAGAGATTGAAGTGGGAGCAACTCCTGAAGCACATCATGTCCTAGAAGCCAAGAGCAGACAGTGGTTCAAGGAGATTATGATCCACCATGTCAAAAGTTGCTAAGTCAAGTGAGATAGATGGCAGTTGGACTGGCAAAATTGAGAACTCTGAGACATTTCAGTGCAGATAGATGCCTGAGTGGATTGGGACTGAAGAGGAAGTGGGAGGTGAAACAAAAAAGGTGAGTACGGATATGTCTAATAGTTGTTTTGAAAAGAAGCAGGGAAATAAGGGGAAAGGCAATGGAGTCAAAGGAGGGTTTGTTAAGGTAGGCAATGCTAGATCGCATTTGTACGGTGAAGGAAAAAATCCTATAGGGCAGAAAAAGGAAAAATAGCTTTTGCTTGAAGAAGGGACGTTCTTCCTTTCAAAGGGGCAGAAAGTCAGAAAATCTAAGCGAGATGCAAGTTGAGAACTGGGGCTTGGCTCTTCATCTGGGGTCTCTAAGACCGACGTCACTCCCGAGCACCGCCCTGTGGGAGGGGACTGAGGCCTCCCGCGCACGCGAGTTGCCCGTTTCCGCCAAGAGGGGGCGCGCGCGGTCTCGGAGGTAGCTGGTGTTCAGAGGCGGTTCCCGCCGCCACAGCCCCTCCGGGGCCGGGACGCGCCGGGCGGCGGGGAGGCCTCTAGGGAAACCGCCATCTGGGGGGGGCCCCGGCGAGATGGAAGCTATAACCAGTGAGTGAAAATCACATCTCTGCCCTGCAGCCGGACTCCCGGGCTCTGCCTCGCCCCGACGGCCCCAGCCCCACAGTCAACCGGCACTGCCTGACCTTCGGAACCGAGTTGGGCCTTTTCAACTCCTGGCTGGCGACCCTCCCTCCCCCGCACCCCGTCAGCCTTCGGAAAGGAGCCACAGCCTCTAGCGATCCTGACCCTTTGTTTACCTTCGGGTCTGACGGTGCCTTGTTTTTAGGGCTAGATCCCAGAGGCGCACCTAAGGGAGATTTGAATCCTAACGTCAAGGGCATATTAGGGAAGCAGAGGTTTCGGACCCCAGAAATCCCGCCACAGACACTTGGGACTTGGCCATTTTTCTAGTGAGCCTACTAGCCGAGGAACTCACTGTGCCTTTCAATGTTGCGGGTAGACCAAAGACTTTCTTGCAGATGGGAAGTCAGAGAATGCAAATAGAGATACTTAGGTTTGACCCAGTGTTGATCAGTTAGTATTAGCTGAACTAGACCAGGGAGAGAGAGCAGCTGGATCATTCCAGAGCAGGAAGGATTGGCAAAAGATGTTCCTGGAGCTGCACGTGTGAGCTCAGGACAGCAGAGCAGAGGACCTTCCACTGAGATGCCCTGACCACTCAGCATTTGTATTTGAAACATGTCCAGATTTTTCTTCAAATGTCTAGTTCTCTTTTAATTTTTTAAAGTTTTAGATTAATATGAGGGTACAAAGCATTAGATTATATAATTCACACATGAAAAGTTAAAGTCAGAGTTGCAGCTGTGTCCCACGCCTAGGGAGTGTGCCATATACCCGTGCATTGTGAGAAGCTACTGAACACTGCCCTTCCCTTCTTGAATTTAATTGAGATTTTCTCTTGTGTTGGTCTGTGGTTGCTAATCTCCTACTTTCAAATTGGTATTGAGTACATATAATGGTTCTCTTTCCAATTTTGTGATACTTAGGAGAATATTCTCCAAATTCATCCAGGTTGTTACAAAGGATGCAAAATCTTCATCTTTTTTATGGCTGGATAGTATTCCATGGTGTACACATACCACAGTTTATTAATCCATTCTTGTGTTGAAGGGCACTTGGGTCTCTTCTAATTTTTTTTTTTTTTTTTTCTCATTTTGTTGCCCTTGGTAGAGTACAATTTTTTTTTTTTTTTTTTAAGACAGAGTCTCACTTTATTGCCCTAGGTAGAGTACCATAGTGTCACAGCTCACAGCAACCTCCAACTCCTGGGCTTAGGCAATTCTCCTGCCTCAGCTTCCCCAGTAGCTGAGACTACAAAGGCCCACCACAATGCCCCACTATTTTTTTCTTGTTGCAGTTTGTCCCAGGCCGGGTTTGAACCCGCCACCCTCAGTATATGGGGCCAGTGTCCTACCCACTGAGCCACAGGCGCCACCCACGCCTGGCTATTTTTTAGAGACAGGGTTTCACTCTTGCTCAGGCTGGCCTCAAACTCCTGATCTCAGGCGATCCACCTGCCTCAGCTTCCCAGAGTGCTGGGATTGCAGGCATGAATACCAAACGTTAATTCTATTCATAGAGGAGATACTCAGTAAAAGTTTGTTGAATGGATGAACCCAAGCCTCATTTATGCATGAATACAGAAAATATTTATTGAGCTGTCTTATGCAGGTGCAATACTAGATCTTAGAGCTGTAATGGTGATCAAAATAGACATGCCTGGGTGGTGCCTGTGGCTCAAGAAGTAGGACTCTGGCCCCATATATCAGGGGTGGCAGGTTCAAGCCTGGCCCTGGCCAAAACTGCAAAAAAAAAAAAAAAAAGCAGACATGCCCTTCATAAAGCTTATAACCAAAGGAAGGAGAGGCCAGATACACACACGCGCTGCAAAGTACAAGCACTGTGAGAACATTTAATAGAGGTCCTCTGTTAGTTTTTTTGAAGAGGTAGGGGAGAGGCTAGGAAAAGTTGATATCTGAATGGTGAGTGAGCAGGGGATGGGAGAATGTGCCTTGCAAAAGGTTTATGGGAAGGTTCTGACCCTCCCAGCCCCGTCATTAATTCCCTAATCTCAGCCCCCAAATTCTGAATTCACTATTCAGGATTTTTTACTCCTGAATAAAAAATCAGTGACTTTATTCTCTTTCCACTTTAGGTTCTGATCCCAGATGGGTACCTGTGTCTAGAAACGCTGAGATGCTCCACAGATACAGAATTCTCACGCATTCTTTCATAACTTAAAAAATGTATATACAGTATGTTATAAAATATAGGCTTATTTTGAAGATCGAAACAGTACCACACCTTATATATGTCATGGAAATGAAAAGACCTCATCACATGCTACACCACTCCTCAGAAGCAAAACTTCTTTGTGGTTTGGGGCATAGCTCTTTCCAGGCCTTTTTGTCTTTGTACATTTGTGTATTATATACTAAACATAAGAATACATTTTATAAAAGTTAAATAACAGCATATATTTTCCAGCTTATTTTTCCTTCTAGTTAATATGGAAACTATTTTATGTCTTCACTATGGATATCCTACTTTCTTTTAAATGGCTAGATGATATTTTTTTTTAACAATTGTTGGTGTAATCAATACCATATCGAGCATCATTTAGGTTATTATCCCATGTTTGGTTAATATGCAGTGAACTTACATTTGCATTTTAGCTGTGAACTCTAAATGTACATTGTTTGGGGTCCCATACTTATCATGGGATTTCATATGTCATTGAGCTCCCCAACTGAATAGGTGAAAATAGTCTGTACATTTTCTTTAGTCAGGGAATTTTGAGAAAGACTCAAGACATCAATACTGTAGCTGGGCATTGTGGCAGGCACCTGTAGTCCCAGCTACTCAGGAGGCAGAGGAAGAGGATCACATGTGCCAGAGAGTTTGAGGTTGCTGTGAGCTATAACGCCATGGCATTCTATAGAGGGTGACAAAGCAAAACTCTGTCTCAAAAAACAGAAAAAAAAAAAAACTATTGTAAATCAGGCTTGGTCTTTAAATGTCAAGTGATTTCTTAGAAGTATTTAATACTTCTTGTTTATAATAGACTAAATTATTGCTTTTGGTGCCAGGCCTCAAAATCTACATTTCTACTGGAACTTACTACATGGAGTCACTCTTTGTTCCCTTCTTAGGTGCTTTATTTATTTCATATTACATGATGCTTTTCTTCTAATGGGACAGAGACTCGTTTGTCAGGAATTTCCATAAAATAAGCCTACCTTTAACTTTATGTCTCCAGAACATAGTAGATTATTTCACTTCTCTTGACCATCTTATCCTTTGGGCTTTGCAGGTGAGCTGCGGTCTCTACGGGAGGAGATTTCCCTGTTAGAGCGTGAGAAAGAAAGTGAACTTAAGGAAATAGAACGGGAATTGCATTTGGCCCATAATGAGATCCAGAGTCTGCGACAAGCAGCAGAGTATTCCGCAGCTGAACATGACAGTGACGTAGCATCCCTACAGGAGGATCTCTGCCGGATGCAAAAGGAACTAGAGGACATGGATCGCATTCGGGGAGATTATGAGGTGGAGATCGCCTCCCTCCGTGCAGAAATGGAACTGAAGATCTCTGAACCATCTGGGGAGAGTTTAAGTCTCTCAGATTTCTCTGGGTTACAAGGTATGAGAGCAAGCTTTCATGTCTGGCAGTACTAAGTCAAGTAGAGGAAAGGAGATAATATATAGGGAAATGGTAAAAGGTAGTATTAGACTATGAATTAGGAAGCTCAAGGGAAAACTTCTAGGTTGAATTCAAGACTATAAGGGAGAAAAATTTTTCCAGATGTTATATAAACAGTCCATGGTAGTGTAAGAAATAGTACCACAGAGATGTACCCTGACAGTTCTTCAGAAAGCCATTGGGTCCTTGCTGATGTGACTATGGTAAAGCCCTTCCTGGGAAAGTTTCCAGTTCTGGGATGGCTGTAGAAAGACCTGTTACCTTGGGAAATTCTTCCTGCTTCTCTGGTATCACAGCACTTTGCCTGGACCACTTTGTGGGAAGCCTCTGATCATGCCTCCCAGGTCCCAAAATGTTAATTCTTAGGCTCCTTTAGCCCTCTCCAAAGTAGAAGCTTTAGAGAGCAACAAATCAGAGCGCAAGTCAGCTGAAGAAGAAGAGATGTTATTCCTAGTAATACATTAGGTACTCAAAAGCTTAGAGCCCTGCTTTCAGACAGAGAGTCTCCCAGTTAGTTGCTAGGATTCATGACATCAGAGAATTTGCCTTTATTCTGAGGCCAGATTTATGATCTGAGTATAATGGAGGCCCTATATTTGACTAGGTCAAGCAGAGGCAATCAACAAGGACTCATCTGCAGGTTTTGCCAGCTGTGACAAGCCTCTCAGAAGAGCCTTTGAACTGGCGGTGCTAGAAGGAGGAGGCTAGCACAGTTGGAAGGCCTGGCCTGGAGCAAACAGACCTAAGTTCAGAATTTCAGCTTTTCTTTTTTTCTTTTTTTAGAGACAGAGTTTCACTTTATCTCCCTCAGTAGAGAGCTATCGCATCACAGCTCACAGCAACCTCCAACTCCTGGGCTTCGGCGATTCTCTTGCCCCTCCCAAGTAGCTGGGACTACAGGCACCCGCCACAACGCCGGCTATTTTTTGTTGCATTTTGGCGGGGGCTGGGTTCGAACCTGCCACCCTCAGTATATGGGGCTGGCACCCTACCCACTGAGCCACAGGTACCGCCCCAGAATCTCAGCTTTTCAATTAACAGGATAAACTCAATCTGGTTATTATTTCTCTCTGAGCCTCATTTTCTGTATCTGGAGTATTGAATCAAAATTGGTTCATAAAATTTTGTAGATGGATCAATACGGGAATAGGAAAAGGACCTTAGGGAAAATGTAGAGAAATCCAACTAAACTGTGGAGTTTAGTTAACAGCAATGTACCAATGGATCAACCATTGTTGATTTCTTTTTTTTTTGAGAGAGTCTTATTATGTCGTCCTCAGTAGAGTGATGTGACATCACAGCTCACAGCAACCTCAAACTCTTGGGCTTAAGTGATTCTCTTGCTTCAGCCTCCTGAGTAGCTGAGACTACAGATGCCCACCACAACACCTGGCTATTTTTGTCGTTGTTTGGCAGGCCCTGGCCGGGTTCGAACCTGCCAGCTCCAGTGTATATGACTGGCACTCTAGCCACTGAGCTACAGGCACCAAGCCCCAATGTTGATTTCTTAATCGTGACAAGTGTAGCATTGTAATATAAGATGTTAACATGGGGAAACTGGGTGAGAACTCCCCTGGGGAACTCTGTACTATCTTTGTAACATTTTTGCTGAATCTAAAACTATTCTAAAATTAAAAGTTTATTTAAAGAAAAAAAGTTACAGGGCTATTTTGGGGATTAAATGAAATGTGAGACATACTTGCACACTAACCAAATCTGAAGCTGAAACTGTCAAGTCTAATGCTTAGCGCATGGTTAGTTTTCATTAAAGGTTAGTTCCCTTTCTTCCTTCTATGGGAACCTACAGTATTCTAAGGAGTTCTGATTAAAATTCAAAGGAAACATTAGAAGTCACTTCCAAGGTGTTGAATCTTCTTGCAGGTAAGATAGGTATAATGTTATAATTAGAGCAAATTAATATTCCTCAAGTATCATTAGAATTGGTGTTCTAAGAGATATAATTCTTAGCCATGAAGAAACAAAAGAGATATGGGTGTTTGTATGATCAGAGCATTGAACAGTATTGGTGACTGGTTCTTAGAGACATTTGCTGGGGCATTTCAGCCAGATCTCTTCTGATGCTTGAGGATGATGTGAATACAGATTTTTCTATCAGTGAGGAAAAGACCTCTTAATTCTAGACCGACCACATCTAGGCCAAGGTATTCAATGTGGTGATAAAGGAAGTAAAAAGAAATTCAAAATACCTGGGTTGTCCCGAAGAGGCAGGAATTGGCATGGCAGTGTGACATCAAATAGTTCATATCCCTCAGCTTTTTGTGCTAAAAGCATATTAGGATGGTAATCATAAATAGCTAAATGGAAACTTTAAATATAATAAACCAAAAACTTAATTAAACTTTCAAAAGCTCACGACCCCTGCTTTGGTTGAGGCTTTGAAAGTGAGCACACAGAGCACATCTGGGAAGATGAGAATGGGATTTTCTGGCCCCTGTCTTCTACGCCTCTGCATGTGGTACACTTCTCTCTTTTATGTCTTTAGAAAAAGAGAAACTATTCAGCCTTCTGCTCTCACATTTCTAGACTAAAACTGGAGGCTTGTCATCAGTGCTTTTCTTCTGAGGATCTCATCTCTCTCTGCTTGTCTTTTGCAGAAGAATTGCAGCAACTGCGAGAACGCTACCAATTCCTGAATGAGGAGTACCGGGCCCTACAGGAGAGCAACAGTAGCCTCACAGGGCAGCTTGCAGATCTGGAGAGTGAGAGGTACAGCCAGAAGGTTGTTGGGACTCTGCAGGATTCTGCCTTGCCTTGGGTTTTCCCCTGAAGGCAGATGCCAGGATAAAGAGTCCAGAAACCTAGTCCTTTTCATGGTATCCAAAGGGTATAGATACTACCCAGAACAGATACTGGGATCTGACCCAGTTGTCTCAGAAGTAGAGTGAATGAGTTTTAAATTTTAATTTTCTTCCATTCTAGAGATTGGAATCTGGTTTGCTCTGTGCTAGAGTAGTTTAGAGTAGCTTCCTTTGTTGTCTGCACAGATTTGATCCAGTCTAGTGGCACAGTGTTCCAGATTGGAGCTTGCTTGATGCCAATCCCAGCTTCAAAACCAAGTGGACTGGCACTTTTATGGTATCTCAGAGCCAAACATGCCTTTGCAGATTGAAGTGCTAGAGACTCTTTCTTTCTTTCTTTCTTTCTTTTTCTTTTTTTTTTTTTTTTGTTGTTGTTGTTTTTTATTTTTGAAAGTCTTACTCTGTTGCCTAGGCTAGAGTATCATGGTGTCACCCTAGCTCACAGCAACATCACACTCCTGGGTGCAAGCAATTCTCTTGCCTCAGCCTCCCAAGTAGCTGGGACTAGAGGTGCCTCCACAATCCCTGGCTAATTTTTTTATTTTTAATAGAGATGGGGTCTCGCTCTTGCTCAGACTGGTCTCAAACTCCTGAGCTCAGGAGGTCCTGCCTCCTCCTCCCAGAGTGCTGGGATTACAGGCATGAGCTGCTGCACTGGGCCTGGAAACTTTTTCTGTGATCTTCTAAATGTGTTTATTGCCCAAAGCCCCCTACCCTGTAGAAGTTACAGTGCTGGCTGCAGTCCGGTGACTCATACTAGAAGGTCCTTTACTATCTTTGACTTAAATTGAACACATCAGGACACAGCACACTTGATTGCTAATACCAGGAAGAGCTCCATTGCAGCATGGCTCTGGGGTTCTGTGTTACAGGACACGAAGAGCAACAGAGAAGTGGCTGGAGTCCCAAACACTAAGGAGTATGATGTCAACAGAGTCTCAAACTTCAGAAGTGGATTTCCTAGAGCCAGATCCTGAAATGTATTTGTTGCGACAGCAGCTCCTGGGAGCTGAGGAGCAGATGCGTGACATGCAGAGCAAGGTAGGGTACAGAAGGGTAGGGAAGCAGGCACCCTTCATCGTCTCTCTCACACTTTCTCCTGGCCTGTGGTAGGGACAGTTCCTTAAGCACAGGGCTGGCAGATAGGCACTGTGGCAGAAGATAGTACTTTGAGGGGTTGCTTATTTGCCTGATGTAAAATATTTCACACAACAGAATGCCAGACTTTCCCCAAGCCTGTTTTTGGAGCACGTGTGGTACCTATAGTAAGTCAATCTTCCTGTTCTGTTTCCCACGCAGTGTAAGAAACTGTGTTGTGAGTTGCAAGAGCTACAGCTTCATCGCCAGGCCAGTGAGGAGGAGCAGAGGCGGCTGCAGAGGGAGCTCAAGTGCGCCCAGAACGAGGTGCTTCGGTTTCAGACCTCTCACAGTGTCGCCCAGGTAAAGCCTGCTGGGGGATGCACCCCATGGGAGGGAGCAGAAGGGCCCTGGGAGGCACTGCTCTGAGGGGATGAGAAAAAAGCTATGCTCTGGTGACTCCTGCCCCATAACCCGGGGCACAGCCTACAGGAAACCAGTTTAGAAGTGTATAGTGTTGCCTTCTAGAAACAATAGCTATTACTGAGTGTATGCCTCACAGAAGAAAGCAAACCATAGGCCGTAATCCTCAAGATGTCTGCTTCTGAAAAGGAACCAAGCTGATCTGTAGAGGGATGTGCTGTTTCTTGAAAGTAACTATTCTACTCGCATCCTCCCCCACCACAGAATGAGGAGCTGAAGACCAAACTCTGTACCCTGCAGAAAAAATACGATGCTAGCCAGGATGAGCAGAATGAGCTCTTGAAGGTGCAGCTACAACTTCAGTCTGAGCTCCGACAGCTCAAAGTCATAGAGAGCCAAAGTGAGAAGGTAACAGCAACCAGAGGTGAGGGGACAACTTAGGCACTAAGAGCATTTGTCTGAGGTTTGGGGAAGGTGAATAATAGTATCAAGTTAAAGATAACGCCAACTACCATCTAGGCAGCACCACAGAATAAGAGCTCCAGCTCCCCCCTGCGTAAGATGAGTGGAAAACCTGTAAGCAGAGGGCAGGGAGAAGTAAATTCTTGGACTGTCGGTGTCTGAGAGTGACGCAGGCAGAAGAGCAAGGGGGTTAAGGAGCCAGAGGCACTGCCCAAAGCCCCTCCCCTGTAGGAGTTACGGGGCCGGCTGCAGAGGATGCAGCTCCAGTACCAGGACATCATGTGCGAGAAGGAAAAGCTGTTGGAAGTGCAGCGGCAGCTGCAGGACAAGCTGCGGTGCCATGAGACAGAGCTGCATTGCCTTAGGAACATGTTGGCCTCCTTCCAAGAGACCAAAGAGAAGGTAAAAGAAGCCCTAGGCAAGGGAGAATGTAGCCAGGCAGAATCTCCTGTAGGGCTGAGCACACAACAGAGGAGGGTTGGGACTGGTAGGAGTTCTGCGAAGGGGGCTGTTGATGAGGGGTAAAAGGGGTGCTTAGAAGAAAGGTGGTCTCGGGGAGTCATGACACTTTCAGCTTCCTTTTATTTTAAATCAAAAAAGTGGCCTATGAAAAAGCCTTTCCTGGCTTGGTGCAGGTGGCTCAGTGGTTGGGGCTGCGGGTTCAAACCCAGCCAAGGGCCTGCTAAACAACGACAACCACGGCAAAAAAATGGCTGGGTGTTGTGGAAGGCACCTATAGTCCCAGCTGCTTGGGAGCCTAAGGCAAAAGAATCCCTTAAACCCAAGAGTTGGAGGTTGCTGTGAGCTGTGATGTCACGGCACTCTGTTGAGGGTGAAAAAATAAGACTCTGTCTCATTTAAAAAAAAAAAAAAAAAAAGCCTTTCCTCTACTCCCACCTTCCCAAAATGGAAGCCCCAAAAGATCTGTGTTCTGAACCTGTTGGGGATGGGTTCATCTTGGGAAAACCTGTCTGGGATGAAATTGGGGCTGGGAAAGATAGGAGAAGATGGATCCCCACAGTCCCTGCCTGAGAGGAGAGAGTGAAGCAGCAGGGGCGCCTGGAGTAACAGCCAGGCCCACCTCCCCTGCCCAGAATTCAGAGATGCATGCCCAGCTTCAGGAGACAAAGCAGCTGTATCAGAACAGCAAGGATGAGCTGGAGCGGCAGAAGCACATGTATGACCAGCTTGAGCAAGACTTCCAGCTAAGCCAGATGGAACTGAAACAGCTCAAGACCTGCCAGTCCTTTCTGGAGGACAAGGGACAATGTGCTAATAAGGTAATTGTAAATCATAGAGGTGAGAGCTCCTGGGCACCTGTCTCCAGAGAGAGGCGGTACGGAGGCAAAAGATAAAGTCATGTAACCAAGGGGCTTGATGGGCTTCCTAGGGAGGAAGTAGAGGCAAGCCACCTGATGCTAACTTTAAAACAATTCACCCTGACCTTGAGTTAGAGCCACAGCAGTAGGAGCAATATGTCTGGATCCCAATCTGAACATCTGAAGGTTTTACACCTGATTCCACATGTGTGGACATTTATACATTGATATTAGAATATATGACATCTAGTCATTCATGGAGAAGAATTTACACATAGGCCCATATACAAAACTATTATTACTGTTAGAACTTGAGAGAGGGGCCAGATTTTGTGGCAGACAGCAAATACTCTTATTAGAGGTTAGGATCTTATGCTGAAAAGGCTGATTGAGTAGTAGAAGGGTGTAGCCCTTCCAGAATTTATTCTTTGGTTTTAGAGTAGTTAAATCCTTGAAGCTTGAATTATGCAGTCTTTAAATTGAACAGAATGCTACTCTTATCTCACTTCCTTTTAGTAATAAATCTTGGTAGTGATAAATAAGGACTATTCACTTTTCTTTTTCCATAGTATGTAAAACACAGGCTGTTATCATTTACCCTGTTGAGCACTTTCAGCTCCTGATTACTGATAGGAAGTGGAAGGTGTTGAAGCATGCTGGAGATAAAGCATGGGAGTCTCAAAACATGGTGGACCTGGTCCCATTCTTCTGGAATACTCAGTAGTTCCTGCCACAGTTAATAGTAGGCTGTATCTCTAGGGAAAGGCCTTCAGGAGGTAGAGGGTTGGGAAGGTTATTCGGGTCACCCCAGCAGTCTATTTGCCTTTGACTAACATTTCTCCCTTCCTTCACTCCCACTCATTTGGGGGGTCTTGAGAGTCTATGACTTGCTCATCATCTCTTCTTCTAGTGGCAAAAGCTCTGGGAATGGAGAAGCAAGCTGGCATACAGAGACAGCTTTTTCTCTAGTCATAAAACAGCTTTGAGATTTGTCTAATATTAGAAGATTTGGTTTTTAAAATCATGGGATAATTTAGTCTTCTCAACCCCAATTCAACAATAGCTCATATTTTTCTAAAGATTTTAAGATATGATTGGGGTAAAAACGGGAAAAACTGGGGTGAAATGTGTTGTTATTGGTCAGAAGCATGATTAGGTCTGAAATCAACTGATGATGAGTAAGAGAAGCCAGAGTTCCCAGCAGGCCAAAGGGAAGGACCAGAGAAAAGGAAGGTGGGCAATGTGAAGGGAGGGGCATTGATCCCTCTCAAACCACCCCGGAAGGGAATAATGGGAGTAGGAATTTAGAGACAAAAATAGTTGGCTGGCCAACGATAGTTCAGAGCAGCCTGCTGGGCTTCCCCTTTCAGCATCTAGGGCTGGTCTGTCTGGGCAGTGTGGCTTGGGATGATTAGTCCAAGGTGAATTTAACAGGGAGAGACCTTGGTGAATCGTAAGAGGCAGGAGAGCCCAGAAGTGCTCTGCTAGCCACCCAGAAAGTTTACCTTACAGAGTAACCCCTGGCACACCCTGCCCCCTCCCCACAGTGTGATGCACTGCTGTCCAGACTCACAGAACTGCAGGAAAATTACAAGGCCAGCCAGAAGGAGATTGGGCAGCTGCAAATGGAACAGTACGATCTCCTGGAGGATCAGAGGAGGTTGCAGGAGGAGCAGGGCCAGCTGCAAGAAGAGCTACACAGGCTCATGTCCCCACAACCCAAATGTGGTCTCGTACATAAGGTAACCCCAGCTAAGGAGTGGCTGCTAACTGTGGCAATGTGCCCTGAGGAGTTTCCCAGTGTGGCTATACTGGAAACAAATAAAAGGGTGGGGATTTAACCTTGCCTTTTCCTAACCAACCACTCTTTACTTTCCCACCAGCTCCCCAAATCAAAAAGCTATATAGAGTCAGTTAGGGGGTTTCTAATAAGGGCTTTAAATCTTCAAATACATTTTATACTCTGGAATCTGTGCAGCATTTTATATTCAGATATTTAGTTCATCTAGAAAAAAATACACCCGTAAACTACAAAATATATCCAAATATAAGAGGCATAGCATGGCTCCATAGGAAGGCTCCCCCTGTCCCCAGATGGCAACACAGAGGTTCTTTAGGGACTTGTTCCCAGTGGGGGTGAAGTATGGCAGGAGGCAGGGTTTTTCCATCTAACCACCACAACCCCTTGCCTCCTTCCTCCACTCCACCTCGCAGAGTCAGGAGTTACTTACAAAGTTACAAGACCTATGTGAACTGCAGCTGCTCTACAAAGGCATGCAGAATGAACAGAAGAAACTGGTACAGAACCAAGAATCCATATTGAAAGAACAATTAGAGGCACATGAAGAGCTGCGAAGTTTCAAAGAGTCTCATTTCCATGAAGTGTTGGAGAATCCTGAGGATTCCAAAAAGGCTAAGTCCTCAAAATTTGATCAGAACAAGGTAACCATAGCAAAAGGAGGGGAGACAGTTCTGAGCACAAGAGCACCACAGGAAAGGGGGTTCCAGAGAAGTGTTAGAGTATGGGCAGGCACACGGCTCACAACTGTAATCCCAGGAGTCTGGAAGGCTGAGAAGGGAGGATTGCTTGAGGTCTAGAGTTTAAGACCAGCCCAAGCAAGAGTGAGACCTCATCTCTATTAAAAATAGAAAAACTAGCCAGGTGTTGTGGCAGGCACCTCTAGTCCCAGCTACTCAGGGGGCTGAGGCAAGAGGATCACTAAAGCCCAATAGTTTGTGTTGCTATGAGCTATGGTGCCATGGCATTCTACCAGGATGAAACTGTCTCAAAAAAAAAAAAAAAGGGAAGAAGGGTCAGAGTAAGGAAGGCCTGTTTAGCCAGGAGTAAGGTTAAGGCTAATGCCCTGCCCTTTACCAACCATGACTACACAGGGGATCCATTAAATGTGCTTTAGATATAGCCTGAGGACTTCACCCAAATCCATTCCCAAGTGACACACTGTGAACACAGAACAGAGCTGGGATCACCCTGAAGCCTATACCGTAATCATTGGATTTGATCCCTTGAACATAACATTTTCAAGATGTATAAAATCAATTTAGTGTTTGTTTGGATTCCTTTGGACTGACTCTAAATGTGTCATCCTTTTCTTATGAGTGAAAAAATGTCTTGATTATCAAAATCTGTAATCTTACGGTTTTCTATATGAGGCAAATCTGAGCCCATCCACTTCTAAGAAAATTCCTAGCATATGGGGTTCTTGGTACTGACCATAATGTCTTCATTGGAACTTTGGTGGTAACAACAAAGCCAGGTCAGAGAGATTAGACCATAAAATTGAAGCCTTTTAAATACTACCAAGGCTTATGCAGATAAGGCGTTACCGCTACAAATTTCCATACAAGTCTGTTTAGGGGTTGGGGATAAATTTGATCTGAGGTCTCAGTGCGGACAAGGAAGAGCAGGTGGGAAGCTCCAGTTTAGGCTGAATCTGTTCACTTAGATCTTAGCCTGAACAAGGAGAACTAGGGAATAGCAGAAATCCAAACTGTGAGACTTGATCATACTGCAGGGGCATCAGATGTCCGGGCTGAAAGCCTGAGTAACAGAGACTGGAAACCCAGTATAAAATATTCCCTTAGCCAATCAGATCTCATCATGGGCATCAGCAGCCAAAAAGCCAGGCCCAGAGAGCTGGGAAATGTGCAGAGGCTGGATTCAGACCTGGGACAAGAGATACAGGGGCTGGTAGTAAGACCTTAGGTCCAAGTCCTCATCTTTCAAGGAAAGAATTCTTCATATGCTCATTCCAGGTTGGGGCTGATCTTAGAACTGTGAGTGAGGGTGGTGCCTGTGGCTTAGTGAGTAGGGTGCTGGCCCCATACACCGAAGGTGGCCAGTTCGAACCCGGCCCCAGCCAAACTGCAACAATAAAAAAAATAGCCGGGCGTTGTGGCGGCCACCTGTAGTCCCAGCTACTCAGGAGGCTGAGGCAAGAGAATTGCCTAAGCCCAAGAGCTGGAGGTTGCTGTGAGCTGTGACGCCATAGCACTCTACTGAGGGCGACAAAATGAAACTGTCTCTAAAAAAAAAAAAAGAACTGGAAGTGGGGGAAGGGGATTGAGCCTAAAGGTCAGGATAATGGGCACACCTAATGAGAAGAGCATGGTATGGAGCTAGGATGTTCTTAAAACCCACTCAGCAGGGCAGTGCCTGTGGCTCAAAGGAGTAGGGCACCGGTCCCATATACTGGAGGTGGTGGGTTCAAACCCAGCCCCAGCCAAAAAAAAAAAAAAAAACCCACTCAGCATTGCTCTAAGGAGAAAGATGTATACAAACCAGCAGAAATGGGAGCCTGGAAATCATGGAAATCATATACTCTGGGGTGATTTTCCTAAATGAGCAAAAAACTGACACACCTATAGGCTAAGTCAGAGACATGGGCTGTAGTGAGGCTGGTGTGTAGGTGTGTGGTTCCCTAAGGTGTGCTCTCAGACGTCCGTACCAGGAGAGGTACAGTTAGGGCTGAAATGTCTCAGAATAATGATAACATCTCCCCACCCTGCCCTCAGAGGTCCAAGTCACTCATGGAGCAGATGCAGGCCCTGCAGGTGCTGTACGACACCAGTCAGGCAGAGCAAGAGCTGTTGCAACAGGAGCAGGGGAAACTCCTAGAGGAGCGGAAGAGGCTGCAGGCAGACTTGCAGCTCTGCATAGAAGAAATGCAACTGCTCCAACTCCACTCCCCATCTATAAAATCGAGCCTTGAGTCCTACAGGAAGAGCTATGTTAGCAGTTCCCAGAGCACCAACAATGGTCAGAATTACGAGGGGACTGATGACAATGAGTGCTACCACAGGAGTTACACCAGCACCCAGGCCAGCAATGAGAGCTTTCTCAAGAGCTATGCCAGCAGCACCAGTGCCAGCGAGGCCTGCGAAAAGAGTTACCGCAGCAGCTGTACCAGCATTACCTATAAGAAGAGTTATGGCAGCACCGAAAGCTCTGACACCTGTCACAAGAGTTATGTCAGTAGCAGCATTGATGACGAACCTGCTGAGCTGGAAGACATAGAGGTAACAGTTGCCAGAGGATAGATCAGGCAGAGAAAGGTGGGCTCTTATCTTTTTAAGAGATACATCCCCAGGGGAAGGGTACAGGAAGCAAGGTGGGAATGGGGTCAGAGCTGACCTGGGAGCCACTAGAAGTAAGCAAGACCCTCTCTCTGTGGCAGCCCTGTCAGCCCCTCATCCCCTTCCATGCCCCTATCCGGGCACAGGTCTAAGATCTGGGGCTTTTCATCAACACAGTCATGGTGCTCTTTATGGAGAGAAATATGGTATTCCCCCTAGGCAGCTCTAGATCCTTGTAGCCATTGTTTGGTATCCAGGGAAGGGCCCAGCCAAGAGAATGGGGCAGAGGTCAGATGCTTCTCAGGGTGCCATCATTGCTCCCCCACCCCCACAGCACTTTGAGGAAATGGTTGCCAAGGTATTGACGAAGCTACAGGCAATGCAGGCCATGTATCAGGTAAGCCAGGAGGAGCAAGGCCAGCTGCAAGAGCAGATGAAGAAGTTACTGGACAAGCAGAAAGAGCTGAAGGAAGAGATGGATGCCTGCGAGAAGGAATTCAGGGAGTGCATGGAATGCCTTGAGAAGCCCCTCCAGAACGACAAGAATGAGGTAACTGCTGTCAGGGATGCACACTTAGAGCCAGAGGAGTGCATAGCCATTTTAGAGAGGCTAAGAGAGAGGAACAGAGGGAGGAGACTGCATCTCCCAGGAGGCTGGGCAGTCTGCTCCATCACTGATGGAAATTGCTCAGTCTAAAGTATATTTCTCAAGTGCCCAACTCGTCTTTGAATAAGTTTTCTCTTTTGTTTTTTGTCCAAAGGACTCCTGCAGAGCCTGCATTTTTTTCCCTTGCCAGTTTTCTTTTGTTAATTTGTGTGTATTTGTCTTGTCTCCCCAACTAGATTGTAAGCACCTCAAGGACAGGGCCATGTCTTCTTTTTCTTGGATTTCTCATAATGCCAAGAAGAGTGCTCTGCATCTACTAGGAGCAGGACAGAAGCCATTGTCTCGGGCCAGGAGTAGTTCACAGTCCAATGGGGCTGGCTGTGTGTGCCCACGGGAGAGAGAGCAGCGAATACTTGGGCCTAGGTGGACTAGTATTGGTACCTACTGTGGTACTTGGGGTATTGTGATGTGTTGCCATCAGCCGAGAAGACAAACCCAGAGATTTTGAGCAACGTGATAATGTGGTCTGTTTCCAGGGGTTGGTGCAGGAGCCAGTACACTCTCTAGAGTGTGCAGCACAGTTCCTTAAGCAATTGTCCCCATTGGAGAAATGGGTTGGATAAAGTAGGACTTCCCATAAGAAGACTCATATAATAAATCCCTGAGGTTCAGAAGTAGTGGCAGCCCTGAAGTTGTTTCCCAGACAGATCACAGTAAAAAACATAACAAATGATCATTTTTTATCCTGTTAGATGTAAATCATTAGGTTAGGGAATTCTTTGTGAAACTGTGTAAGAGTTTCAGTTTCCACAGTTTAATTATTTCTTTATTGTCTGTTTCCATGGGTCTGAGCGAGGAGATTTCTGAGGCAGGGCCCAGGCTGGTGGCATGGGCTCAGCCCCGGTAACCGGCCCCCCACTACCCACAGATCAGAGAACTGCAAAGCAAGCTGCGGGAGCTGCAGCTGCAATACCAGGCTAGCATGGATGAGCAAGGGCGGCTTCTGGCAGTGCAGGAGCAGCTGGAGGGGCAGCTGCAGTGCTGCCAGGAAGAGCTCCGCCAGCTGAAGGAGAAGAAGCCCCCTGCTTCCAAAGAATCCCGGGGGAAGAATGTTAATAAGAACATGAACAAGAATGCCAATGGAGTTAAAAGTAAAAAGGTGACCAAGTCGTGCTCCGACAGTTCTAAGGGCAGCTTTGAGGCTGGAAAGGTGAGTAGTACCCAGCCCTAGCCTGATACGCAGAAAGGTGGAGGAGATTCCAGGAAGAAACACTATCTCCACCACCACTTCAACCAGGTGAGGTATTTGTAGAAAAGCTTCTGGGATCTCGAAAGTGTCTACAGTGGTTCCGTCTTGGTGGGAAGTTGGTGCTCCCTTTGCCTGTGAAGCTATGAGAAGCATGGAATACAGACAGCTCACGGCTGGAGGTGCAGCCCCAGAGGACCACGGCCCCTAGGCTGAATGACTGCTTCAAACTGCCTGGGTTACATGCCCAAGAGAGGGACCAAATAGATAGAGAGGAATTTATTCAAAGTAGTTATGCACTAATACGGGACAGAGGATTGGGTAAAGAGGAATTTCCACAAATGAGGGAAGGGGCAGGTAAGACGCAGGGCCCAAAAGCCTTAGCTCTGGGAGCTGTCTGATAGGGCTTTCCAGCCAAGCAGAGTCCTGGTCCTGAGAAGGGAGGTGTGACAGCCCCCACGTGCTCAGGGAGAGCAGCTCGCAGTCCCAGAACACGGTATTGCACCCGTACACTGCAACATGCTGGGAGTAGAGTTTTCTGTGGATACAGAGCCTTGTAGTGAGAATAGGCATCTTCACAGGTAACCACAGCCCCATCCTGCCCTACCCCTGCCCCACAGAGCCTGGAAGTTGTGCTGTACTATAAGGCCAGCCAGAAGGAGCTAGACGAGCTAGCAAAAGAGGAGGAAAAGGAGGAAAAGAAAGAGGAGGAAAAGGAGATGGAAAAGGAAAAAAAGGAGGAAAAAAAAGAGGAAACAAATGCATCCAGGGATGAACTAGCTACTGAGCCAACAAATCTTGGGAAAAGTAAGTCCATGGAAAATCAGGAAGAAGATGAAGAGGTCAAAGACCAGGAAGATTCAGAAGAAGACAACGAAGAAGAGGACGAGGATGATGACTCTTCCCCTGACACTCCTGAAGAAAACAACCCCCTCAAACTTTCTGAGAGCAAAAAGGTAACCATAGCCAAAGGTTAGATCAAGTGGGAAACGGGCTTGGGCTCAGGCAAGCCAAGTGTTCAGGGTGGCCCTCCCAAGGATGGACTTGCAGGAATAGAGACTAGCTGGCTCTGAGGCCTGGTGCAGGAGGTGGCCATGGAGAAGGGGTCGGAGAGAGCAGTCTGTGGGAAACGGCAGGCTGGGGCTGATTCACTGTAGAACTATCTCACAAAGACCACCTTTTCTGTGAGCCAAGATGGCCTCTTTGGATTCCTATCTCTTTCCATTACATAGTAGCCCTGTTACCTTCCCTGTGTCAAATGGGTTTCCTAACTCCTCTCCTTGGTACTGCATGAAGGGCACTGGTGGTGAGAACTTCTTTGGAGTGTTTTCTGGGCAAGTCACTCAGTTCAGTTTTTCTATGGTGTCCTGTTAGGGTTAGCCTTTGTTGTTGCTGTCAGAATTGTGGGCAGGGGATAATTTCTTCTGTATAGGCTTGTGTCACCCACTGGGTTCTGTATGTCACAGGGCATGAGGGCAGGAGCTGGGGGTGACAAGGAGTGATAAGTCAAGTGCTTTACAGTCTGTGCAGCTATAGGCATTGGCTAGTCTGAGGAGACCAGCCCTGGCCCCTAATCCTTTAGTTGCTGAATCTTTGAGAGGCTGAGGTGGAGGTATCCTGGGAATATGCCAGGATGGCAGGGATAGTTTACCAACTGTACAGAAGTAGTTCCACATTTTAACAACTAGTATATCTGTACAGGTATGTACTGACTGAATTCTTGCCATGGGCTTTTTACTGGGGGCTTTGACTCCCTGAAGAATTGGAGTATTTCCTAAATCCTATTTATAGTACAAGTTCTTTCTGTCCTGAAAATAAGCCTCTTGTGGTGGGATTACCCAGTCAACTGTAAGGGTATCTGGAATTTCCAGCAGTTCAACCTGCAGCCCTGGCTTAGGATCCAGGGTACAGTTCTCTGCTAACCTGTGCCAGGGAACCACTTCTTAGGGTGTAAAAAGTAGGAGCGACTACAGCCCCTTCCCCAGTGTTTTATGTTCTTGAACTCATCATATTCCACCACATGCTCGTGCAGGACCTCCTAGGTTTCTTTACCTGGGGCACCACATTTCTATAGCCAGACCTGATTTTTCTACTTTGAAGTCAAGTACATTCTTTGTGTCTACGTGCAGAGATATCCCATGCCACCATGGGTCCTGCATCTTTTGTAGGCAACTCTACAGGCAAATTCCGTTTCTCTCTGGAAGATTATTACGTCAAAGAACCAGCCCCTCTCCATGGTTAGCTTGTTTTAGTGCATTCTGTCTCACAACTGTAGCTTTAGATTCCTAGGGGAGCCTAGGGACCAGAGCCCATTAAGACAGTTGATGGACAGAAGAACAGAACAAGGGAGTTAACAAAGGGACAGGTGGCCTGGCAGAAGACTGGCTCTTCCTAGAGTGATCCAAGACAAGTATTCACCCAACTTCTCTAAGAACGACCTTTGCTCTCTGGAGCTTCACTTTTCCAGAGTACTGAACCACAAGAAAGGTCGAGATACAGAGAACGCCTGCATGACAAGATTTGAGAGGTATGTGACAAGACAGAAAAGTGGACTCACCGCCTGATGTGGACCTCACTGCTACTTAACCCATTCAGTTTTGCGGTTTCTGCAGGCTGCCAGTGGAAAGAACCAAGGCCCAGGCAGCAGAAAAGAAATGCTACTGCTCTGGCCAACCTGTTTTTTAACCTCTTGATTCCTTTCTCTTTTCCCTTTGTTTTCTCATCTTCATTATCTGTTGGATTCATGTGTTTATGTCTCTCATCTCCTGGTCTTTGTGCTTTTTTCTCATTTGATGTGTTGTAGCCATCCTCTATCCCCGACCCCCCCATCTTCTCCTTGCCTCTCGTAGGCCTGGTGGTCATATCGGCTTTGCTCTGGTGCTGGTGGGCTGAGACGTCATCTTAACACAGGTACTGGTATTGCTTCCTCTCCTCCTGAGGGACATAGGGAGGGTGCAGGTGCCATGGCCTCTCCTCTTTTATCTCAGCTGCTTATGTCTTGCTTTTGCCATTTTACAACAGACGATGCTCAGGCCCAAGAGTCCTGGCTTTTCCTTGGGCTACTACAAAGCCTGTAACATCTTTGAGCATGTCTTCATAATGCATAGGGAGTTGAAATGCAAACATGGTTTGAGTTTCTATCTTTGGCTGGTAATAACTCGGGTAAGCCCAACAGTGTTGCTACGGTCAAAGCTGCTTGTCCCCATCTGTTGAGCCAATGTTTGTCTGCAAAGCTGGTCTGGGCTCTCTTTTTCTTTAAGTCCTTTGCCAAACTCTCACTATTGTTGCTGCCCAGGATGGCAAACTGAGGTATCACTTGCTCTCCTTTTGGGTGAGAGAGGAGATCTTAAGAGTTATGATCCTTACAATCTTCCCAAGGACATTTGCATAAGTACATCCTCAGCTGCTCCTTCCACTTTGATTAAAATGCAGTTGAAACTCCCACCATATTATGTGCTTTCTACCTGAAAAGTTCTCTAGTTTAGGACTTCTGGTTTCCAGAAAAGTCATAACAAAATGCCAGAAAATATTTTATTAGTTCTCTGTTTATCTCTTCTGGGGGCAGATTCTATTGTAATTGGCTTTCCAAGCTAGGTTTTCTGGGCAGAAGGTGGGATTGGTGAAAAGTTTCTACTAGCCAGAGATGTATGTGTTCCCAGGAAATCAAGACTGATATATTCCAGACACTTTCCAATTGGCCTCCACCCATGTAATCTGGCCTGTGGACAGGATACTGAAGTCAGGAGGTAGAACGTGGTCTCATGCATAAAGTAGAGCCCTAAGGTCCCACCTGCCTTCTGGAACCCATAAGCTATTTTCTCTGTCCTGGCTCCTCTCTCCCACTCTCCTGGCCCTCTGCCCCGCCCTCTCTTCTCACAGCTCTGTGAATGGAGTGTAGTTGGTTTCATGCACCGGTTCAGAGGGACAGCTGAAGCATTTGTTGGTGGCACTTCTCACCATTTCCTTTTCTATCCTACTACCACCACTTTTTTCCCTCCTCTTCAACCCTTCTCCTTTCTTCCTCCTCTTAGACATTCTAAGTACTCCCCACGGACAGTCTTTTAGCTACTCTAGTGACCAGGGCCTGTCACTATTCCTGTTCCTCCCATTTATACCCAGCCATCTCAAGTCACTGTGGGTGCAACCTAGAGCATTCTGCCAAGCATTCTTCCCTCAAAGTGAGAGGGAAGAACGGCTGGTGAAGGGACCCTGGGGGAAGCCTGTTGTTCCAGAGCCCTTGGGCGCTGATACACTATCTTCACCCAAGAGCCACGGCAGTATAGTATAGTGGAAAGTGTGGCTGACATGCAGTCAGTTCAATTTGGTTGAGTCTGTCTCTACTTACCAGCTTTGTCCTAGTGAGCAAAATGCATAATCTGAACTTTAGTGTCTTTAGATATAAACAAGGATAACAAAACCTTTGCCCTCCTCACAGAGTTTTTATAAGGATCAAATGAGCTAATGTATATGAAAATACTTTATAAATTATAAAATACCATGTAAGTAACAGAGCACACACTTACATAATGCCTCCTATGTGCCAGGTACTGTTCTACTCATTTTATGTATATTAACCCCTGCAACAATCCTATGAGCTATTATCCTTTTATATATGATTAATGTAAGGCATAGAGTGGTTAAGTAATAAAGCCAGGAAACTGTGAGTCAGATTATAAAGAACTTATAGGAAATTCCAATCCTGTTTTTCCTTGTCATCTCTTCTGATTGTGAGCAATTTTCCATGGTTTTTGTCTCCAGTAATTAGGAAGACACCATACCTCTCTTTATGCAACCTCAAATCACATTAGCTCTTTTGGTAACTAATATACAGAGGGTGCAAAAAATGTATACACACTTTAAAAAAGAAAAAAATGTATTAGAATTATAATACTCAATATGTGCTGATAACAGTGCACCTTCTTATAATAGCAGAAATCAAACATGACTATTATAAATTTAATACAGTTTTTTTCCTTTCTTAAAATGTGTATTTTTGGCACCATCTAGATATTGCTAACTTGGACAGCACCTATGGCTCAAAGGAGTAGGGTGCCGGCTCTATATGCCAGAGGTGGTGGGTTCAAACACAGCCCCAGCCAAAAACTGCAAAACAAAAAAAAAAAAAAAAAAAAAAATTTATATATATATATATATATATATATATATATATATACACACACACACACACACATACACACACATATATATATATATATTTAACTTATTTCATGTATTATTTGTAAAACCCTTTTGTATATTACATATACTAAGCATCTGCTCCCCATTCTGTACTTACATTTGATTTCATGGGTCCAAATGCAGAATTTTCCATTCTTTATTATAGTCCATTGTTCGTTCTTGTGAAGTTTTATGTGTGAGTGTGTATGTTTACACATGTGTGTGTGCATGCATGTGTTTTAGCTTGAACCTGTGGTTTCAAAATGTTCGCATCAAGCTGGCTGGACGCAGTAGCTCACACCTGTAATACCAGCACTCTGGGAGGCCAAGGCAGGTGGATTGCTTGAGCTCACGAGTTCAAGACCAGCCTGAGCAAGAGCAAGACCCCCTCTCTATAAAATAACCAGATGTTGTGGCAGGTGCCTGTAATCCCAGCTACTCAGGAAGCTGAGGCAGGAGGATTGCTTGAGCCCAAGAGTTTGAGATTGCTGTGAGCTATGATGCCATAGCACTCAACCGAGGGTGACAAAGTGAGACTCTGTATCAAAAAAAAAAAAGAAGTGACCAGCCTGCCTTCATACCTTCATCCAGGTTATGAGTGAGGACCAAGCCTCTAGAGTGTCGTCTCGGCAGGTTCTCTTTTATTCAGCTCCTTGGTCATTTAATTAGTAGTCATAGAACAAACTGTGCCGTCATCCTACTCTTATTTCCACATGTTATCTATAAGGATATCATGGAAAATCATATGAAACAACTCAAGTCTAAAAATGTGACTTTCTTAACTTGTCACTTTGGTAACCCAGTCTAAAAGGAAAGCCTGAAATGCTTACCCCTTTGCGACACTATACCATCCCTCTCCTCCTCCAGTCTAGAAGCTGGCCTCTGCCCCGTGATAAGTGCACCGGTTCCCATTTATGGATCCAGCTCTTTCCTCCTTGAAGAGCATCAGACTTGACATTTTAGCAGCGCACATTAGGACATAAACATCCGGGTGTGTGAATAGTTCTAGCTCCCTTCTCCGTTTTCTTACATAGATTATTCTGTATATCCACCACTAGCATTGTTTTTCTTTCCATTTTATATCTTCTGTTCTTCTTGGAAACTATATTTACACAAATTCAGGGTATTTTCTTTGTTCTTTATAGTTGGCTTAAAATCTTCTTTTTAGATTATTTTCTGAGCAAAAGTGTTCTTAGCATTAATGGACTATACTCCAGTTTTATCTAAAACCATCCTTCTGTTACCTTATGCCATAGCTTATGATTCAAAATCCAAATTTGCCTTTCAAGTAACAGATACAGTTTTAAAAAGTAATAAAAACTAAGAACTATCACCCTAGGTGTGTATTTTCTTGTCTAAGATTTTTATTTTCCCTAAAGGATGCTTTCTGGGTATCCCTCATGGTGTCGGTTGTTGTCCCACACATCTGCAGGAGTCACTAGTGGTCAGGAGTACCTAAGAACCTCAGTGTGCCAGGAAGTGAGCACACCTAGTGATTGGAGTGTTTTAGTGACCGAGGGCCATAACAGCCTTCTTGGAATTTCCTTGAATCAATATCCTTCTATGCAAAAGGTCTGGCTGCCTGAGAACTTCCTATTTCCCTGCGCTCCATGGTGCCTGCTCTTCACAGACACCCCAAGACTTATCTTCTCCTCCCATCCTCTTGACTCTTGAGTTCATTTCTCCTCCATAAAGCTAATGCAGTGCTGCTGCTTTTCCCAGAAGCCCAAACTTCACCATCTTTCCTGCTATGGTATCCAGTCCTTTCCCATTGCAACCATTTAGAGAATCTTTGAAATCTAGGCCCCTGAGTTCACTTCTACACACAGCAGCTAGTATTCTCCTCATCCCACGGGCCTCAGTGGGGGCAGGAATGCTGCAGTCACCTAGCTGGTGCATACAGTGTTGTGCTGCGTGTCTAGCGGTGCAGGACTAATAGCCTAAGATCTCCACCAGTTACCCAGGAGGGAAGAGGGGGTGATCCACCATGTTCCTGAGCTGTCTCCTGGGCATCATAGGGAGGTGATTTCTGGCTTAGAGGAAGGTTCAGAAGGCTGGACACTCACAGTTTTTCTTTGGTCCCCACAGAACATGTATGGGTTGTGGAAGCCTATGGTATTCTTGGCTATTGCAGCTGTGGCTCTGTATGTGTTACCCAGCATGCGACAGCAGGAGTCAGAATTCTGCCTCATGGACTGATTGCAGACCTGGGCCAGCCAAGAGGGCAGATCCCCCACGGCTACCACCCTCAGCTTTGAGCAGGACACACTGTGCCAGGACCCTCCACCCCACCCAATGTTCCATGTGTCCCCACCTCCTTAGCCTCAGTCACTCAGGCTGGAAAGGCTCTTGAGAAGCTGCTGGCTCCCATCTCCTGCTTTGTGTAAGAACCTGGGTTCCTTGTAATTAAATGTCAACCTAATTACATGAAATTTTGTGGCTGTTTATTTGCTGAATGCCTCACAACACAACCAGAACAAAGCAGTTCTGTCTAACCAACTACCTGACATAAGGGTCTGGCTTCTAAATAATGATTTCTCACCCCACAGAGAACCTCCGAATTGAGGCTGGCTCCTTGTGCAGCCAGTTGAATCACAGAGGGAATGGTCTGTACCTCTTAGCCCCATATCTCAAGGAACTCAACCTGCATAGAGAAATGGAACATACTGGGTACCTGGGACAGGGGCGATGGCACAAAAGACTCCCCCCCCCCCACCATGTTCTATGCCCACACCTGTCTGTATGAGCAGGATTCCCTATGAAGATCTAAGCCTTTGTGGCTTAGTCCTTGTGACTTTTTGAGGGATCCGCCCTCATTTTAATTAGGATCCTGGCAATAAACAGGTGGCATGCTCAAAGCTTTAACTGAGGAGAGCTTAATGAAGGGACTATGTACAAAAGACCGAGTTAAGGGAACCCACAAGGAATAGTGAAGTGCACGGGCATAGCTGCAGTGGGAGCTGTTAACACCTTAAGCTGAAGCGGATGGGGAGGAAGCCACAGGGGATTGCAGCGCCTGTCAGAACCATGAAGTGGGACATTTGTTCTTTCTCCTGCACTCTTCCCAGCTGTTAGTTTCCTGTGGTACCTCTCATTGGCTCGACTCACCTGGGAGCCAGAGAGAAGTGTCCAGGTGATGTAATCTTTCAAGGTCAGCCTTTGGGAGCTCAACAGGACAGAGGCTTAAGGATGGATTTAAGTGTGGGGACAGCAGAATGATTCACATAATTTTTGTGTGCCCCTGTTTACCTTCATTGCTGTGGAATCTTTTGTAATTGTGTCTTCTTATCATGAACGTTCCATATGAAGGATGCCAAGTATATTCATCAACCATAGTGGAATAAAATGGCCCTTATGACTACTGGTTCCCTTGGGACCCCTCTTTCTGCCTCCTTCCCACATGTTCCATTCAACCAAGCATCCAAAGCAACACGTGTGGACAGCATGGATTGTGGTGGCACTGCCAAGCACTAAATGAGTTCATCTCCCCCACCCTGTTCCTAGGGAGAGTAGCAGAGACGTTTAGGATTAAGAGATTTTCAAGTTGTATGCAGCCCTAAGAATTGACAAGACTAAACTAAGAGTCCAACTAGCAGGCTGGGATCATTACTGAAACTGTGACCAGCTTCCTATAAACATGGCTGCTACCAAGCAAATTGAGGACAGTGCCACATGACCCTTTAACCTCCCTTGGTGACTTCTTTTGAGGAGAGGCCTGATCCAGGATGGTCTAGCTCCTTGCTATTCCATGTGCCCCATTGGCCAGTGTCATCAGCATCACCTTGGAACTTATTAGGCAGAACCTCAGGCCCTAACCCAGACCTCCTGTCATTTTTAACAAGATCCCCAGTTGATAAATGTGTGCAGTAAAATTTGAGAAGCCCTGCCCTAGTCAATTAGGTTGTATGTTCTCAATTGTAACCTAATTTAAAAAATTATTTCACAACCTACCTGGTCCCCCTGGCCACTTGCTTTTGAGTATGATGAAACCCACTTTATTCCAACCACCAGTTGACTGAAAAACATAGGCAGCAGAAAGGACTGGAAGATTACCTATAGCCAAGTGCTATGGTCCAACTGTGCCCCTCCCCCCAAAATGCATATTGAAATCTTAATCCCCAACGTGATGATATTAGGAGGAGGGATTTGGGAGAGTGAGTGATTATTTCATGAGAGCAGACCCCTCAGTAGTGGGATTAGTGCCCTTGTAAAAGAGACCTCAGAGGGATTTCTTGCCCCTTCTGCCAAGTGAAGTTACACTGAGACAATGGCTGTCTATGAGGAAGTGCACCTTCACCAGGAATGGAATCTGCAGGCACCTTGATCACAGAGTTCTCAGGCTACAGAACTGTAAAAAATAAATTTCTATTATTTATAAGCCATCCAGTCTATAGTATTGTGTTATAATGCCCAAGTAGACTAAGATACCAGGGATCATTAATTTAACTTGGAATTACAAGCCAAGGTCAGGTTCTGGAAGGAGGCTTGAACCTAGAGTCTGGGTAATGGCAATAATGTGGGCCTGCTTTTTCCTAGCCTTTTTGCTTGGAACACAGAGTTCTTCCCTTTAATACACCTGCCCCTCTCTGTACTCTCTGTACATGTTAGAACCTCGTACTCTTCACTTGGTTTGTGCTCTGTTATAGTGGTACACTGTTACCAAAGTATACATACTAAAGAGGCTTTTGATGAATATGAAAGATTGACTTCAGCTAGCTAGTTAAAAAAGCCAGGAGGGGATGATTATTTATTTATTTATTTATTTATTGAGGCAGAGTCTCATTTTCTTGCCCTTAGTAGAGTTCCATGGCATCATAGCTCATAGCAATCTCAAACTCTTGAGTTCAAGAGTTTAGATGTGGCAGGTGGTCTGTGCTCTACTGTATGGCCTGGGACACATAGCTAGGTCTCACAAGGAGGTGTGTGTGTGTGAGGGAAAGAGAGAGAGAGAGAGAGAGAGAAGGCAGGCTTCTGGCTGCCAACCTGAGTAGCTGGGACTCTAGCCTCCAGAGTAGCTGGGACTATAGGCACCTGCCACAATGCCCAGCTTTATTTTAGAGATGGAGTCTCACTCTTGCTCAACCTGGTCTCAAACTCTTAAACTCAGGCAGTCCACATGCCTTGGCCTCCTAGAGTGCTAGGATTACAGGTGTGAACCACTATGCCTGGCTGGAGGGGGTGATTTTAAATTTGGAAGCCACAGGCAGGCATGCACCCAGATCTTAGTACAGCTGGAACCAAGGGCTCAAAACAACTTCAGGAGCCTCTGTCTCTCCCTGCTACTCCCCTCTGCAAACTGCTTTAGTGTTCTCTCCCTGCAGGCCAGTGACTCTGCTGTCCCTTCCCAGGCCATACAGTAGAGCACAGACCACCTGCCACTTCTATCAAAGACCAGTTGCTATGGTGAGAAGAGTGGTTGGTTCCAAAGATCATAGGTACTGCCGGTTCTGATCTGACAGGTGGAGTGTTAGGACACAGGGAAGGGGAGAAGGGAGTGATGTGGAGACCCAGGCAGTGACCTTTATAGGGGTGTAGACACAGAGCTTTGGGGAAGAGCCTCACTCACCAGGACCTATACCAGCAGAGGAAGCAAACTGACTTTTTTGGATCACCTATTAGGGGCTCACTAATCATCTTTCATCTTATTTCTTATATAAAAACAATCCCTATTATTAACTCCATTTTACAGATAAGGAAAACTGAGGCCCAAAAGAGTTACATTACTTGCCCAAAGTTATAGAGCAGCAGTGCAGTGGCTGGATTTTATCCCATGGATCCCCCCACTCTAACACAAGGTCCCTGGCACCTGGGTCAGAGCAACAGTGTCACTGATTGGTCAAACTGCCTTCTATGAGCCTGGCCAGCCTGGCCAGCCTAGTACCATGGGTGACTGTGGAAATGCGTCTCTAGTTCCAGAAAACTGGATTTTCAAACATTGCATTTGACCCAGCACAAGTGGCCAGTGTTGGTGGCTGATGAGCAGTGCCCTGGTGGCAGAAGCAGGGCCAAGTGAAGAACAAGGTCTCCTAGTGAGTCAGGGGACTATGAATGGCCTGCAGCCCCAGCCAGCACTAGCCCAAATACTTAGCTGATGAAAACCCCTATAAGCCCCTCTATCTATCCCTGTCTGCCTTGGCGAGGAACACGTAGGCCCTCCCCAGGGAGGGGGCCCTACTTGGCAGGCCCCAGGACCAGCATTGCGCACGGTCTGTTCCGGCTTCCCTGGCTGGGCCTGGGACCTGGGCTCATGGGCTATATTGAGGGCTGAGTCACCAGCCTGTGCCTGGGTCAGGCTAACTGTGACAGGCTGCTGGGGCCTGAGTCAGGCCCCGATTTATCCTGGAGAGCAACAGGCTCAGGTTTCTGGGGGTGGGTGACGGGAACCATCATTGGCACTCTCCTCTACCAACTATTCACTCACTCCCCTGGGGCAGCACATTGGCCTCTCCTCTCCCGCAGCAAGGTAATTTATCAGAAGGAAAATAAGGGGGGCAGCGCTGTGGCTCAAAGGAGTAGGGCCCAGGCCCCATATGCCGGAGGTGGTAGGTTCAAGCCCAGCCCTGGCCAAAAACTAAAAAAAAAACAGAAGGAAAATAAGGGAGACCATACTCAGGTTCTTTCTCCACTTACTGGCATCCCTGTGAATCCTCCCATCTTAACAGAGGCCCTCAGTACAGCTCAGATAAACTTCACAAAACAGGACTGTGAGCCACTGAAGTTTGCACAGGGGCTGTCAGCTCTGAGCTAACGCATCTTATTCCTTTCTCTCCCTGACCACCAGCAACTCAAAGAGAAATCCATCCTTTCTCAGATCTGTACCTCAGTTTCTTCATCAGGGCTTCAGAGGCAACACTGCTGAACCCTGAGCTCCTAGCACCTCAGGTTGGCAGCCAGAAGTCTGCCTTCTCTCTCTCTCTCTCTCTCTCTGTCTCTCTCTCTCTCTCTCTCTCACACACACACACATACACACACATCTCCTTGTGAGACCTAGCTATGTGTCCTGGGCATATCTCCATAGGAGCACTCAGTCTCTCAAATACATAGACAACACTAGGGCCTGGTGGTAGTTTTGGCTATGGGATGGAGGTGGCTTGAGGGGAACGAGAGTTCTAGAGACAAGGAGAGGGGGTTGCCAACAGGAGAGTGGAATTCCTGAGCACCTCGTCACAGGGAGCAGACAGAACATGAGCCGAAGGGCCCAAGCTATTTATACCTCGCCTGTCACTATCAGGGCTCCCAGAGCTCCCCCCACTCCCAGCCACACACAGCAGCTCCCTTTTCTGTTTCTGGTGTCTTCTCTACTCCTCCTCCTTACTTAAGGACGAGGCATTCTCATTAAATGAGAAGGGAAAGAAATTATTCATGGACCCCTGTCACCATAAGCACTGTTCCTCCCCCAAATCCATAAACTTCTTTCTGAGCTCCATAATGGGGATTGCCCTCACTCAACCCCTTGGAAGGGAGCCTCCCAAAATGCTTGCTTTCCTCTCCTTTCCACCTGGCCTGGGGGAAGAGAAGAGAGAAGATATTATACAGTTATTCACCTAAAAGATCCCAGAACCTTCTCAAACCTCACTCATCACATGGCTTGAGTGGGGGACCAGCTTGCAGAAATGTTTCAGGCTCATATTAGGGCCCCCTACCCAGCTCAGTTAAACTTACTGGGTCTAGAAGGATGAGAAAGAGGAGGAAGCATGGCCTGAGGTGGTGGAAGAAAGATAGCAATACCCATATGTTACAGAATTGCAGGACACATCTTCTCCTTATATTAATACAAATATATTCTGTAGCTCTTTGGCCTCATCTTGAGCCTCCTTGTCTGTTTGGGTGCCTCAGTTTCTGGGCTGTCTCCATCCCCCAGGCCTCAAGCTGCCTTTGGCTTACCCAAAGCCCAATCCTGCCTAGGCATCCTAGTTAGCTCCCTGGAGTACTCCCTGACCACTCTGCTCTGGCCCTGCCCACTTGGGTGACCCAGTCGTGTTTCTCCCTGGCTGCTCTGGCCTAGACTCTCCCTGGTTCTGTCTGACTAAGCCATCCTTTCCCTGGGAGGATCTGCCCAGTGACCCAAATGGGCACTTTGCCCAGGGGGCTCCCTGGCATTACAGGGCCAGAGTTCCTCCCTCCCTTCTCATCACGTTGGTTGAGTCAGACTTGGGGGGCACACAGTGTGAGTCACTGGGTACCCTTTCCTGAGCTCAGCTTCATTCTGAGGCAATGAGGCCAAATGGGCTGGTGACAGGGACACTGAGTCGGGGCAGCAGCCTCAGTCTTTCCCAGAGGACCCTGGGTTTGGGCTCCAAATTAAGCTTTTTAACCTATAAAATTGAGCAATGAGGGGAGGTCCCCTCCAACTCTTTTCCCTAATTGACCCAGGCAATGTCCCTGCTTCCTTTCTGACCATCTCTACACAAGTGCACACACTTCCCTTCCCTGTCCACAGGTGGACAATACCCTGGGCTAGGAGCCAGAACTTGAAGGCCCTGTCAACAGCCCTGCCACCAACTCGTTCAGAAAACTTTGTCAACACCAGATCAATAGGCCTAGCCCTCACCACTGGCCTCAGTTTCCCCATTTACCTCTCTAGTCTCTGCGGGGGGCAGAGGGAGAGTACATTTCGACCCTGCCTGATAGTGCTTAGTTTTGGGGTGGTGGGTGTAGGTGGGAAAGGGTCGCCCTCACCCCCTACCTTCCTGCGCCCAGCAACGGACTCCCACCCCCTTCTCGCCACCGGGCCGTGTGGAGGAGGGGCGGCAGGGGGCGGGGCCGTGTGGCTCAGCGCGGCCCCCACCCGTGGCCCGGGCGGCATTCCTGGGAGGCCGGCGCTCTGACGTGGACCCGGGGGCCGCGGGCGCGGCGGGGGGGCGGCGGCCCGGGGGCTTCTTAAACCCCCCACCCCAGCCCAGCCGCACTTCCCGAGCACTGCTCCGCCCCCGGAGGGAGAGAGGGAGAGAGAGCGAGACCGCGGCCGAGGAACCGAGGAGGCCCGCAAAGCCCCGCCGAGCCCCACCAGCCAGGGCGCGAGAGAAGTTGGACAGGAGCGCAGCGCAGCGCAGCGCTGCGAGTCCCGCGGTCGCGCCCCGACAGCGCCCGACAGCGCCCAGCCCGAGCCGCCCCACCGCTCAGCCCCCATCCCAGCCCGCCAGCATGATGAACAACAGCGGCTACTCGGACCCCGCCGGCTTCGGCCTGGCAGACGAGGCGGACGAGATGCCGTCCACAGAGAAGGACCTAGCGGAGGACGCGCCGTGGAAGAAGATCCAGCAGAACACATTCACGCGCTGGTGCAACGAGCACCTCAAGTGCGTGGGCAAGCGCCTGACCGACCTGCAGCGCGACCTCAGCGACGGGCTGCGCCTCATCGCGCTCCTGGAGGTGCTCAGCCAGAAGCGCATGTACCGCAAGTTCCACCCGCGCCCCAACTTCCGCCAGATGAAGCTGGAGAACGTGTCCGTGGCCCTCGAGTTCCTGGAGCGCGAGCACATCAAGCTCGTGTCCATCGGTCAGTGCGAGCGGCGTGGGAAGGGTGTCACCCGGGGCAGGGACACAGGTGCGGGGGGGTGGGCACTGGGAGCAGAGCCCTGGCCAGTCTGTCCCACCCACTGACCTAGGCCACAGAGGTGCTGTCTCATTGATCTCTCGGGACAATGAGCACCTCCTGGGGACTGGGGGAATCCAGACCTGATGTTGTCCAAGCCCTCCCACCACAGCCTCTCTGCACACACTATCACCCACCCACCTCCACTCTCTGCCCTTTTCCTTCCATTGGGCAGCCCCAAGCTATGCTTGAGGGGACAGGGCCAGTGTCAATGAGGGATTCCTGGGGCCCTCTCCCCACAACAAAGCAAATGCCTCCCCAGGCCAGGGACTGGCTGAACCCAGATCCCAACCACCCGGAATCCACCAGCTCAGAGGCCAGAGGCGGAGGGAGACCTGGTGGCCCACAGCTTTGCCGGCATGTGCTCAGCAGCTGGGTCCAGGCCTGGCCAGGGCAGGCGGGGCCCAGCCTCAGAAACCTAAAAAGGCACTCAACTAGTGCTGGGAACCTTAACCCCTGCTTGTCCTCCCACTTTAGCCTGCAGCTAGGGGGCTCCTGCATGTCCAGGCCCTGCCCCAGCCTACCCCTGAGCCTGGGATTGGCTGTAGCTAACGGTTGTGGGGTGAGGAGGGAGGGGAAGGCCTCTGCAAGGGAGGAAGTCATTGAGTGTAACCAGATTTGGAAGGTGTATAGTGCTGGGTGGGGGTGGGGAGGTGCTCTGGGCCTGGGTGCAGGGAAGGGGAAGGTGGGCTCTGAGTGGCCCTGGGCTGCCCCTCTCCTATAGACCTTCAGTCCTCTCTCTTAAGAGCCCTGCTGAGATTTACAGGAAGGGGCCCTTTGGCTGGTGCATCCCAGGATCTCAGGAGGGGAGTTTTACATGGGGCCAGGTAGGCCCTACACAGGGTATCCCAGATATCTCTCCAGAGGGGGCTTCTTAAACCCTCCACCCCAGCCCAGCCTGCACTGGGATGTCTGTCTGGCCCCACTTTCCCGCAGGGCCATCTCTAGGCCTCCTGAATTAGCAGTTGAGGTCAGTCGGGGCCCTTTGCCCTGTCCAGTTCCCTCCCTAGGACTTACCCCTCCTGCCCTGGCACTGCCACCCCACCAGCCTGCCCTGGAAATAGCCCTGCCTCCATGACACAGCAGATGCCTCTGAGCTTTCCAGAAGGACAAGCCTGAGGGCAGGGGGTGGGGGAGGGCACCCTGGTGTGTAGGGAGGTGGAGGGCTACTGAGGAGGTGGCCGTGGGGACTCAGGCAGTCAGCCTGGGTTGGGCCTCCTCCCCCTTCACACACTGTGGGGGATTTGGAAGGCAGGGCTGACTGTCCCAGGTGGAGTCCAGAGAGAGCCCAGACCTTGGCTTTCCATTTCCTCTGCTGCAGCCCCTCTCTAGGCCTCATCCTTCCTAAGCACACCTCTCCCCTCCCCCACAGAGGGGCCCACTTGGCTCAGCTGGAGGGGCCCTCTCAGAGCAGAGGGGAAGAAGAGCTGGTTTGGAGAAGGATGAGCCCTGATTCCTGCTGAGAGGAAAGGGAGCTGGTCCCTCCTCTGGCCTAGTGGCTCTAGCACTGATGAGATAAGCTGGCAGCAAATCGGCTGCTGGGTCCATCACTGAGGCTGGAGAGGAGGGGGCATCCTATCTCCCGCTAGCTCCCCCCACCCCAGTTAGTGGTGGGAAGGTGCTATCCAGGAGGTCACTCTCTGGGCACTGTCTCAGGACTAGGATTGAGCATCTGGACACCTGGGTTGGGGGGTAGAAAGACTCCTCACTTTCTTTTCAGAAGGAAGTTAGGGTCTGGGGTGGGAGCTGGGAGCTGAGAAGTCTACCTGAAGTATGGGTCTTCACCTGGGTTGAAGGAACTGTGTGCCCTGCTTACCCTTACCATCCTCTCCAGGCCCCCACTGTCCCCTCAGCCCCTCTGAACAAAGGGGCCTATGAGGCAGCCCTGTCCCGCAGCTGTTACCCAGTTGCTATTCCTTCTCCTGGAGCCAACATCAAGGGAGGGGCTGGAGTGGGCTGCAGCTGTCCCAGCACCTCCCTAGGCCCAGCTTCTCTCCTCCTCCCCTGCTCTTGAGCCCTTGGTGGCCTCAGGGAATAGCTGTCTAGCTCCTCCCACACCTTTGGGGGTATCCCATGGCAGGCTAAAGAGCCCAACCTCTTCTGCCTGGCCTCTGAGGGGGAAAAGGGAGAGGAGGGTCATTGCTCCCAGAGTGGGACCTGGGCCCCATTGCCCCCCTCCTGCCCTAAGCCTGGACCACTTGCTGTTTGGCCCAGGGCCAGTTGCTGTGGAGAAGCAGCTCTTTCCAGCAAACATGAATGACCAACCTCTCCCCACAACTCCCAGCCTGAAGGCCTCCTCCCAGGGGTCTGGCTCTAGTTTTCAAGAATCACTTCTGAGTGTATGAGCACTGAGGCTTTGGGCTGTGAGAAGCCTGAGGCAGTGAGGCATCCGGCTGTGTGAAAGTGTTGTGGGCCTCTGTGTTTGAGAGAAAGCACAGGGGAGGCAGGGAGTGTGTCATGGAATCCGAAAGCTGCCAAACCATTGTGCTGCAGTGGAGCCAGGGGAAAGGGGCGGGCTGGGAGCTGCTGGGGAAGGAAGGATGAATCAGTGACAGGGTGGGGGTAACAGGGAGCTAGAGCCTCAGCCAGAGGGACCAGAAGGTTGAGGTTCCCCTCCCTGAGCAGGAGGGAGGGAGATGGCTGGGGTCTGAGAAAGTAGAGGTAAGAAAGGCTGTGTAGGGGGAGGCTCCAGCCCCACCCTCTCTATCTCTTGGCAACCTTAGTAAACAAGACTCTTCTGACCCTTCCCAACCTCCTAAAAGCAGTGTTCAGGGAAGCTGATGAATCTCAGGCCTGCATTACCCTTTACAAATAAATTAGATTCCAAGATCTAACTCCACACTAGGTCATTGTGAGCTCCTGATATTTCCCTCTAATTGTTAAAGGGAACTAGACCCCCAAAATCTCAGGGAACCAATTCTGGTCCAAAGTGTTCCTCAGAGGAGGTGATGGGTAGAGTTTTTCTCAGTTCCTGAGACTTGAGTCCACATGGCTGATCTGTCCCCTGGCTCCTGTGAAATCTCATCAGCCCCAGCATTTGCAACATGACTTTGAGCTTAATGGAGCATGTACTAGACTCCCTCCCACCCACCCACCCCCGAGAAACCCTTGGTTCCAAAAACCCTTTGTGGCATTTGGGATAGAATATGGGTGGAACCCCGTTGGTCCTTTACCTCTCCAACTTCAGTTTCTAAAATATTCATTCAACCAATGTTTATTGAAATCTTATTAAGTTCAAGTCTCTCTATGTAGAAAGATAAAACCCAGTATCTAGAGTGAAAGAAGCCACACACCCCTAAAAAAATATAATGTATGATTCCATTTATATAAAACTCTAGAAAAAAACAAACTAATCCATTATGACAGAGAGCAGCTCAGTTGTTGCCTGGGAAGGGGGAACAGGAACAGTCAGGAGGAAGGGCTTACAAAGTAGTGTACACAAGAACATTTTGGAGAGTGAGGAATGATTTTATTATTCTTGATTTGTGGTGATTTTCATATTGCCAAAGCTTCTCAAACTGTAGTCTGATATATGGAGTTAGGAGTATGTCAAGTATAGCTTAATAAAACTATTAACACACCAGAACAAAATAGTGTCTGCCCCCCAGAGGCTTATGGTCCAGGAGAGCCAGGCAAATATGGGATAACTGCATGGATGGAATACAGACTCAGGTGCCATAGTGGAAGTATCTGCCTCAACAACATAAGAGAGAAACAGACTCCTGAAAAGCAGGGACCCATAAAGGACTTGGGGTCTTGCCCCGGCCTTGCAGGAAGGAGAGAATGTGGTGGGCAGAGAAGGCATGGGCTGCTGATGGCTAGAGTCAGTGGCCTGTGCCCCGGGCTCCAGCAGGTACCTTAGGAGCAGGGCAGGTAAGGGAGGGCACTCAGGGGGCAAAAGAGGTCTGTGCAGTAGAGGGTAGAGCCTCTGAACCAACTGTTCCTTCCACTGTGCAGACAGCAAAGCCATCGTAGATGGGAACCTGAAGCTAATCCTGGGCCTCATCTGGACGCTGATCCTACACTACTCCATCTCCATGCCCATGTGGGAGGATGAGGACGATGAGGATGCCCGCAAACAAACGCCCAAGCAGCGTCTGCTCGGCTGGATCCAGAACAAGGTGCCCCAGCTGCCCATCACCAACTTCAATCGTGACTGGCAGGACGGCAAAGCTCTGGGAGCCCTGGTGGATAACTGTGCTCCAGGTGAGTGGGCCAGTGGGCACATCATGGAGCCTTTCTCCCAGGACAGCAGGGACAGGCTGGGGGTGCTTGTGGTTATCCAGATATACACGTCAAGGTCACCTGCAGGGTGTGCGGATCTTCCAGCCAAGAATCACTGCTGGAGTCAGCCCCTCCCAAGGGTGTGCTAGATTTTACAAACAAGGGCCAGTGACGCACAGCTCATCTGTGGCAGTGGTGTACCTAGAGCCCAGGGCCTGGACTCCCTGCTGCATGAGCTTTCTGCTTTGGGACATGGCGCTATTCCCACTGAGTTGAGTGAGGAGCACCATGGTAGGACTTGTAGCAAAAAGGCCAGGAGTTAGACCCAGAGAAGGCTCTTCTTTATGAGACCCTGGGAGAGATTTGAGGACCTGAGGCCAAGGGTGGTATAGGCTGAGGCCAGTGTGGCATTGCTTGATGGCAGGTGACCCAGCCTTGCCCCTTCTTGATGTGGGCCCTGACCTAGTCAGGTGGGGCAGCTCGGGGCCCATGAGAAAACTGAGGACCTCCAGCTAGAGCCCTACCCCTAGGCTAGAGTTCCGCCTAGAGCTACCCACAGATAGCTTCCTTTCAGACTCTCTTCTCCTGAGAAGACAGGTCTTCCAGCCTAGGGTCAGCCCTGCCTCCAGGGAGCCACAGCCCATTGGGAGAATCCTTCACTATCCTGGGGTCAGCCTGGGAGCAGGGGGTGGGAGGCGGGGGCACGACTGCCTGGGAAACATTCCCAGCTGCTGAGCCATTGCCCACAGCTGGTGTGGCTGCCAGCAGTGAGCTCAGCTGTTCCAGCCAGTCATGGATTCCAGCCTGTGAGCTGCCCCCTCCCCGCAAATGCACTTGGTCCTCCTCCTTCAGCTCTGGCCTGGACCAAGCACTCCCTCAACCTGCACCCTTTCGCAGGAGTGATTTGGGGCTTCCTCTGCCATCTTCCTGAGAGGAGGGCTGGGCTGCTGATGGCTTTGAAGGAGAATTCCCAATAGGCCCTTCAATGCCTCAGTTTCCCCAGTGGGTATTTAGGTAGGGAGAGGGAGTTTTGTGCCCTGAGGCTGGTGTGGGATGTGCTTAGAGATTTAAGACTGCTGGGAAGCTGTGAGGAGACCTTCTGGAGGGTGGGTCCAAGAAAATTGTGGGACAGGGACTCTGATCTCCTCTACCACCCCTGAAGCTACCAGAATGAGGCAAGACAGGTCTGAAAGGGGGGTCCTCTTGGGAGTTGGTGTTCAAGATTTCTGCTGGAGCCTGGGCAGGCAGGAGGCTGCTGGCAGAGCTGGTGCCAGGCTGCGTCAGCTGGGGCAGAAAGGCCCCATTGTTGGTGGAAGGCAGGGCTGCCATGCCTCTAAATGGTTATGGGCATCCCTGTCGATGGGGCCAGTGGCAATCTGGCTGGTAAGGGGCCTATAGCTGGGTGAAAGGGGAGTGAAGCCACAGCCTACCAGGGTGTTGCATGAACAAATGCTCTGCATTCTGGCTGTTTGGTTCCCCCTCACTGTCCTCTCCTACCATCTCTCCAGGTCTCTGTCCAGACTGGGAAGCCTGGGACCCTAACCAGCCTGTGGAGAATGCCCGGGAGGCCATGCAGCAGGCTGATGACTGGCTTGGGGTACCCCAGGTACATGCTGAGATGGGGTGGGTGGGCACTGAGGCAGGGGCAGAGGTGGGGCTGCAAGGACACTTGGCAGCATGCAGGTGAGAACAGGAGCCTGCTGGGGAACAGGAGCACTGGATAACATTGTTCCTTTCTGTGACAGGTGATTGCCCCCGAGGAGATTGTGGACCCCAATGTGGATGAGCATTCTGTCATGACCTACCTGTCCCAGTTCCCCAAAGCCAAGCTCAAACCTGGTGCTCCTGTTCGCTCCAAGCAGCTGAATCCCAAGAAAGCCATCGCCTATGGGCCAGGTAAGTGTCCCCCTGGGGGCCCCGCCTGGGCAGCTGGCATGTACAGGAGTAACCTGGGCTCTGTTCCTGCCCCTCAGGCATCGAGCCCCAGGGCAACACCGTGCTGCAGCCTGCCCATTTCACCGTGCAGACAGTGGATGCCGGTGTGGGCGAGGTTCTGGTCTACATTGAGGATCCTGAGGGCCACACAGAGGAGGTATGAGAGGCTGCTAAGGACAAAGGGATTTTCTTGGGATTGGAACCTGAGTGCATGGAGCCAACAATAGGAATGGCCTGGACATGGCTGCCAGAAAAACTCTGTGCAGTGGAGTCTGGGGAAGGTGTCACCATAGAGGACTGTGGGGTCAGGAGGAGCTGCACCCACCAGGGATTCCAATCTTTGCCCTTCTCAACAGGCCAAGGTGGTTCCCAACAATGACAAGAACCGTACCTATGCTGTCTCCTACGTGCCCAAGGTCGCTGGGCTACACAAGGTACCTCCCTGCAGAGCCCCTGCCTTCCTGCTATGCATAACCTCAGCTCCGGCTGAGAGGGCCCCTCTCTCAGCCCGCACCTCAACCCTGCATGGTATACCAACCATCCACCTCTCACCTCCTTGGCTCTACTGTGCCCTTCCACCCCCTCAGAACTGCTTGCCCCTAGAAGCTAACCTTTGACCTCTGACTCTAGGTGACTGTGCTCTTTGCGGGCCAGAACATCGAACGCAGCCCCTTCCAGGTGAATGTGGGCATGGCCCTGGGGGATGCCAACAAGGTGTCAGCCCGTGGTCCTGGCCTGGAACCTGTGGGGAATGTGGCAAACAAACCTACCTACTTTGACATCTACACTGCGGGTAAGGATGGGCCCCAGCGTGTGTCAGGTGGGCAGCCTCTGACTATGAGTGGATGTAGTTAGGGGGGCTGGGGCAGAGGTTCCACCCAGAAGGGGGTGGTCTCAGGATGAGGGAGCCTTGAGTAAGTGTGTGTGTCCAGAGTGGGCACTGATGGACTTTGCCTGTGACAGGGGCTGGCACTGGTGATGTTGCTGTGGTGATCGTGGACCCACAGGGCCGGCGGGACACAGTGGAGGTGGCCCTGGAGGACAAGGGTGATAGCACATTCCGCTGCACATACAGGCCTGTGATGGAGGGGCCACACACAGTGCATGTGGCCTTTGCTGGTGCCCCCATCACCCGTAGTCCCTTCCCTGTCCACGTGGCGGAAGGTAAGAGCCCTTCACAGAGCCCCACAATAGCCCTCCCCAAAGCCAGGGTGCAGAGAGAATTGCCCCCAAATTCTGGGTCTGAGGATTGATGGGAAATGAAGCCTTAACTCCACTGGGGGATGCAGCTGGCTGATACTGCAGTGGGCAAAAGGAACAGTGGCAGTGGGGGAGGACTCTGGAGAGAGCTCCTGCTTATCACTCCCACTAACACCCCTGAGGTGGCCAGAACCCATAAGAGAAGGATCAGGAGGCCACAGTGAAGGGTACCAAAACAGGTGCCACCTTGAGAGGGTTGAAAGGAAGTGGCAGGACCTCCCCGGTGGGAGCATATATGGTGAGCTCCCTCAGTCCTTGCCCCCACGGGTAACTCCCCTCCTTGTTCTGACCTGCACTCAATGCTGTCATCCTCCAGCAACTCCACATTAGTGTTCTCCAATGGAGGTGGGGTCAGGCATTGGCATAGCTGACTGGCCTCTCCTGCGCTGGGTGACATGGCCCAGGCCATGTGAAATTGCCCCTATTCTGTGGCATTCTGTTGCAACCCCCTTGTTCCATGCCATGTCTGTGTACAGTGGCAAATCTAATTTCTTTGACACTTGCCTGATGATTTCTGTGATACAATGTGGGTTCCATGCCATCGCCTGAGTTCCATGGCATGCCCTGGGTGGTGCCATCACCTGTGTTCATGGTAGTCCTAGATTCCATGTCATTTTATGGGTTCCATGGCAGGCTGAGATTCTCATTCTTTTGCCTGTGTTCCATGGCAAGGTCAGGGCTCATCACTGGCCATGTTCTGTGACAAGCTGATTTCCATGTATTGCTGTTCAATGGCAGGCTTCATGTTATATGGTATAGCTATTGTTCCATGGCATTGTGGAATATTTTGTGGCATGACTTAGATCCTGTGGTTGCTCCTATGGCTCTGAGAAGGCCAGATGGTTCTAAGTAGATGACCTTGGGAGTAGCTAAAGGGCCCTTTCCTGTCTCTCTGAGCCCCTTCTCAGCCAAGTTGTGCCATGCATTGCCCCAGTAGCACTGGCTCTGAGAGCCCCAACAAGAAGGGTTTCTTGTAACCTGCCTGATCAATAGCCTGTGGTCAGTTCTCCATCCAGCATGACACCCAGTAGCCCCAGTTGTGTTGGGGGCACAGGGGTCTCAGAGAAAGGCTGGAGGCTGTGGTCTTGTACCTTGAGAGGGTAGGACTGAGCAGCAATGGGGGGGATGAGTGATGAGGGACTGATGCTCTGTCCAGGCCCCCTCAATATCCCCAACCTCTTTTCTCCTTTTCTCCCAGCTTGTAACCCCAATGCCTGCCGTGCCTCTGGGCGAGGCCTGCAGCCCAAAGGTGTCCGTGTAAAAGAGGTGGCTGACTTCAAGGTGTTCACTAAGGGTGCTGGCAGTGGGGAGCTCAAGGTTACAGTCAAGGGACCAAGTGAGTATCAGTGCCCATTAAGGAAGTGAGGATAGCAGGGAGGAAAAGCAGCTGTTGGTTCTGACCAGAGGCACTGTGGATCCTAGAAACACTATCTCGTCTCTGCTCTGCCTCAGTTTCTCAGTCAATAAGCTGAGAATGATTTTCTCAGCCCTTAGTGCTACCCTGAGCACAGGGAAGACACAGCACTGCCCCCTAATTGCACTGTCCTCAGGCTGGGCCTGGGTCCCTGGGCTTCTTGAGAGGATTGAGGAGATGGGCTTACAGAATGTTGATTCACTACCTCCCCCCACCCCCATCTCCTCAGAGGGCACAGAGGAGCCAGTGAAGGTGCAAGAGGCTGGTGATGGTGTGTTTGAGTGCGAGTACTACCCCGTGGTACCTGGGAAGTATGTAGTGACCATCACATGGGGCAGCTATGCCATCCCTCGCAGGTAAGCACCACATGTCCCCCCACACCCTCCTGTCTAGGCTATCATGGAAAGGGAGGGGGACTTCATGGGAACTGGAAGGAAGAGGTGAGGGGCTGTCTCTTCAGAGGAACTTCCTGGCATGGACACCAGCTCCCTCTCTGTCCAGCCCCTTTGAAGTCCAGGTGAGCCCAGAGGCAGGAGTGCAGAAGGTGCGGGCCTGGGGACCCGGTTTGGAGACTGGCCAGGTGGGCAAGTCAGCTGACTTCGTGGTGGAAGCTATTGGCACAGAGGTGGGGACACTAGGTGAGTGATGGGTGGCCAAAGGTGGGAATGCTGTGAGGGGAGGGATATGGTGAAAGGACAGGAGTGACTGGGGAGGGTGTAGGCATGCTGGGGAGTGTCAGGATGATGATCGATCAGGGAGGTGGCAAAAAAGGGATAACTGGGAGGCGTCATGAGGAGGATGAAGACCTGCCTGAAGTATCCAAGCTGCCTCTTGTGGCCCTGACCCTCCCACTTTGTGTAGGCTTCTCCATTGAGGGGCCCTCACAGGCCAAGATTGAGTGTGATGACAAGGGGGACGGCTCCTGCGATGTGAGGTACTGGCCCACGGAGCCTGGGGAGTATGCTGTGCATGTCATCTGCGATGATGAGGACATCCGTGACTCACCCTTCATTGCCCACATCCAGCCAGCCCCACCTGACTGCTTCCCAGACAGGGTATGGTCCCAGCTCCTGCATGCCAGGCAAGATATGGGGTGCACTGGCCTCCTCCCATAACAAACCCCATCTGCCACTCTTGCCCCTACACAGGTGAAGGCCTTTGGGCCTGGCCTGGAGCCCACTGGCTGCATTGTGGACAAGCCTGCCGAATTCACTATTGATGCCCGTGCAGCTGGCAAGGGAGACCTGAAGCTGTATGCCCAGGTGAGACATGGCCCACTCTCTCACCACCTAAGGCAGGGATCCTGGGAAGATAAAGCCAGACTAAAGACAGGAGCCTCCAGGAAGGAAGTTGCAGCATTACAGATGTTAGGCAGGACTGATTCTCATGGCCTGATATGTGCCATGGAAATTTTAAATTTTTATTTAAAATTTATTTAAAATTTTATTTTAAATTTTCATTTAAATTGTATTTTAAATTGTATTTTCTTACTGATAATAATCTTAAAAATGTATTTTACCCCAAACTCCTTTTTATATTGATAATTTGCAATTGAAAGATGATTTCATTCTCTAAGACTGATTTTCCAAGTCAGTTTCTCAAGCTGGCATCTATTTACCATTAGAGGTTAATGAACATGTTCTTGAGGGTCCAAGAAGATGATTCTTCCTTAAAAGGCTCATCATTCAACTTTATGAACATTGATTTAACCTACCTTCTCCCTGACCAAGGCCTTTCAGAGATGAAACCTAGTCTGGGAGAGTAGGCCACACAGGTGGGAGCTGGCCACCAGAGCACGTGGCACGTATGGCCCGACTTAAGTGGTGGGGATAGGTGGGGGTCGGTGGTGGGAGGGGGTGGTGCCGAGTCGGACTGAGGCCAGCAGAGGTAGCTCTGAAGAGGGCACAGCTTGGAACTTTAATTGGTTGATGCCCACAGGATGCAGATGGCTGTCCCATCGACATCAAGGTGATCCCCAATGGAGACGGCACCTTCCGCTGTTCCTATGTGCCCACCAAGCCCATTAAGCACACCATCATCATCTCCTGGGGAGGCGTCAATGTACCCAAGAGCCCCTTCCGGGTGCGTCTTCCAAGCTTGCCCTGTGCCTACTGCCAGGGATCCCAGAGGGAAGGCAGGCCCCACACAGAAGATGTTGGCCGTCCCTGATCCCATGCTACCCCTCACTGCCTCAAGTCCAACTGAGGCTGGGGCAGGTAGTGCTGGGAGGGGGTGGAGCCCTGAGGCAGGGCCCAAGCTGAGCATCATCCTTCCCTGTAGGTGAACGTGGGTGAGGGCAGTCACCCTGAGAAGGTGAAGGTATATGGCCCCGGCGTGGAGAAGACTGGCCTCAAGGCCAATGAGCCCACCTACTTCACAGTGGACTGCAGTGAGGCAGGGCAAGGTAGGCAGCCACTGGAGGAGCAGGGACAAGGCTCCAGGTTGGGGGAGTGAGCCCTTACTCATGGCCCAGTATCTCCCTCCCTTAGGTGATGTGAGCATTGGCATCAAGTGTGCCCCTGGCGTGGTAGGCCCCGTGGAGGCTGACATCGACTTTGACATCATCAAGAATGACAACGACACCTTCACGGTCAAGTACACCCCTCCAGGGGCTGGCCGTTACACCATCATGGTGCTGTTTGCCAACCAGGTACCCCAGCCTCTTGGCTTTTAGTAGTCATGGCAACTTACCCCTCCCAGGTCTAAGCAGGCAGCTGGAGGTACAATTCCCACAGACACAGATGGAGCACTTTCTGTGTGTAGGTAGGGTGCCTCAGAGGAAGCAGAGGGAGCTCTCTCGGAGGCTGCCCTTGTCCGTAACAGGTCCCCTGGGGGCATCCTGACCTAGCACCTAGCCCACAACATGAGTGTGATCCTGTAGAGCTCTGATTGAGCCTTTCCATGTCTAGGAGATCCGTGCCAGCCCCTTCCACATCAAGGTGGATCCATCCCATGATGCCAGCAAGGTCAAGGCTGAGGGCCCTGGGTTGAGCCGCACAGGTGGGTGTCTGGGCAGGGGCCAGGGCTGGACTGAAGTGGGGGCTTGATGGCTGGCAGGCGATCACCACTGTCTCTGGGGGTTCCCCAGGTGTGGAGGTTGGGAAGCCCACTCACTTCACGGTGCTGACCAAGGGAGCTGGCAAAGCCAAGCTGGATGTGCAGTTTGCAGGGGCAGCAAAGGGCGAGGCTGTGCGGGACTTTGAAATCATAGACAACCACGACTACTCCTACACTGTCAAGTATACCGCCGTCCAGCAGGTGTGCTCTGCCCCCCTCACACCTACCTTTTTTTCCATCCCAAAGGACCAATTCTGGGTCCTTGGCCCCATCCCTGCTCCATCCTCTCTCTTGCTGTGGATTTCTGAGCTTCAGAGTCCATGTTAGCCAAACAGATGTTGTCAACTGTGTCTTATACCCAGTTCTGGCCTTCTGTTGTACTCAATAGGGCAACATGGCAGTGACAGTGACCTATGGTGGGGACCCTGTCCCCAAGAGCCCCTTTGTGGTAAATGTGGCACCCCCACTGGACCTCAGCAAAGTCAAAGTTCAAGGCCTCAACAGTAGTAAGTGGGGCAAGTGCCACACTGGGTATGAGGGGTATTAGGGTGGGGTAGGTCAGAGTCTCAGCTCATAGTGTCACTTGCCCTCCACACAGAGGTGGCTGTGGGGCAGGAACAAGCATTCTCTGTGAACACGCGAGGAGCTGGTGGGCAGGGCCACCTGGACGTGCGGATGACCTCACCCTCTCGACGACCCATCCCCTGCAAGCTGGAGCCTGGGGGCGGAGCTGAAGCCCAGGCTGTGCGCTACATGCCCCCTGAGGAGGGGCCCTACAAAGTGGACATCACCTATGACGGTCACCCAGTGCCTGGCAGCCCCTTTGCTGTGGAAGGTGTCCTGCCCCCTGACCCCACCAAGGTGAGGAGATAGGTGCTGTGGGAGCTGGGAGTTAGAGGCTTATAGGGAAGATGGATGAGTTGTAGGGGCAGAGGCCAGAGGGACTTATGTGCCTGGGGTGGTCAAGGACCCAGAGCCAAGGCCAGCCCTACCACAAAACCTGCCTTGGACACAGCCTGGTATTAAGAGCCTGCCCCTGGAATCAGACCTGAGCATGAATCCCAGGCCCCACTGGGACAGATTACTTAATCTTTTTGCCTCGATGCCCTCACCTAGAATTGTTGCAAGTACTCAGTCCATAGCAGCAGCTACAGGTGAAGGTGCTTAGCTGGGTGGGGAGGCTTGGGAGAGGCTGGGTGCAGGAAACCCACACACCTGCTCCTCCCCCTAGGTCTGTGCTTATGGACCTGGTCTGAAAGGTGGACTGGTAGGCACCCCTGCACCATTCTCCATTGACACCAAGGGGGCTGGCACAGGTGGCCTGGGGCTAACTGTGGAGGGCCCCTGCGAGGCCAAGATTGAGTGCCAGGACAATGGGGATGGCTCATGTGCTGTCAGCTACCTGCCCACGGAGCCGGGCGAGTACACCATCAACATCCTGTTTGCCGAAGCCCACATCCCCGGCTCCCCCTTCAAGGCCACCATCCGGCCTGTGTTCGATCCAAGCAAAGTACGGGCCAGTGGGCCAGGCCTGGAGCGTGGCAAGGCTGGTGAGGCGGCCACCTTCACTGTGGACTGCTCAGAGGCGGGTGATGCTGAGCTGACCATCGAAATCCTGTCGGATGCCGGTGTCAAGGCCGAGGTGCTGATCCACAACAATGCTGACGGCACCTACCACATCACCTACAGCCCTGCCTTTCCTGGCACCTATACCATTACCATCAAGTATGGTGGACACCCTGTGCCCAAATTCCCCACCCGTGTCCATGTGCAGCCTGCTGTAGATACCAGTGGTATCAAGGTCTCAGGGCCTGGTGTGGAGCCGCATGGTGAGTGGACAGAGATCCAGGAGGGGTCCAGTTGTGGGTGAGGGAAGCAGAGCTGAAGGCTGGAGGACCAACGAGGGGTAAAGGATGGGCCCTCAGGGCAACCCTAGAGTCTTTATGAACCCAGACACCCCAGAGAAGGTACCAAGGGGAAGAGCTAGCTCAGAGACTGGCCCTTCTCTCATGGCAAAATCGCATCTGCTCTTGGGCATTTTTCTGGAGAGACCCATTCTCTCATCAGCTCCAGGGGTCCCTGATCCAAAAAGGCTAAGAATCTTGCTTTGAAGGTGCAAAAGGAAAGCTTTGGGGTCGAGGGTGACAAGAATCAGGAGACAGTAAATGTAAATGGGCCATCTGCTGGGGCAGGGCAGAGGACACAAGACCCACCCGGCCCTGAGGGTGACTGATATGTGAAGGGAGCTAAATGGGAGCACAATGAGGCTACGTGAGTGGCCTAGAGCTTGCAGGGGAGCAGGGAGGGGGCCCCAGGGGAGCAAAGAGGGAGCTGGGCTCTGCCTGGAGGACAGCCTGGAGTTGGGAGGGGAAGGAAGGGAGTGCCTGTGTGGAAGTTGCCCTCAGCCCATGCTAAGCATGGCCCTCCTGGGATCCAGGTGTCCTGCGGGAGGTGACCACTGAGTTCACTGTGGATGCGAGATCCCTAACAGCCACAGGTGGCAACCACGTGACGGCTCGTGTGCTCAACCCCTCGGGCGCCAAGACGGACACCTATGTGACAGACAATGGGGATGGCACCTACCGAGTGCAGTACACCGCCTACGAAGAGGGTAAGGGGCCCGGCTGAGGGTCATGGCCAGGATCTGATCACAGCTTCTTGGGTGGGCAGGGGAGGTGGGCACCACAACCTCCAACTGACTCCTTGTGGCCGGCTTCCAGGCATGCACTTGGTGGAGGTGCTGTATGATGAAGTTGCTGTGCCCAAGAGCCCTTTCCGAGTGGGTGTGACTGAGGGCTGTGACCCCACCCGCGTGCGGGCCTTTGGACCTGGCCTGGAGAGTGGCTTGGTCAACAAGTCCAACCGTTTCACTGTGGAGACCAGGTATCCTCCCCTTTCCTAACCTTGACCTGAGGCTGTGGCCACCCTGCTCCCAGCCAACTTGTCCTCCCTGTTTGTCCTTCTGTCTTTGCCTCAGGCCCCTCTTTTGGGGTGATCCAGGAATGCATTGCCCCCATGGTCCCAGCTCAGCCCTTGCAGTTCATCTCTCCTTAGCTGGCCCTGTCCTCCTTTACCTCCCTGGCCCTGTGTTCAGCTGCCCCTCTGACCTTGCTAACTGGTCCTAGCAGAGCTATGGGGGGTGTCATCTTGCAGGGGAGCTGGCACAGGTGGCCTAGGCCTAGCCATTGAGGGCCCCTCAGAAGCCAAGATGTCCTGCAAGGACAACAAGGATGGCAGCTGCACAGTGGAATACATCCCCTTCACCCCTGGAGACTATGACGTTAACATCACCTTTGGGGGACGGCCCATCCCAGGTGTGCAGAGAGGGTGGGGGAAGCAGGGAGGGTAAGGGAGGACTCAGGGTCCCTCAGAGGGGGATTGTGAGGACAACCCTGATTGTGAAGACCCCCTAAAAAAGGTTGAGTCAGGAGCCCAGGAGCAGGAAGGATATGGAGGAGGTGGGTGGGAGCAACGTCAATCCCTCACATTGTCTGCAGAGAACTCCCCTGCCTTCCTGTTCGGCCTTGATGCTTGGACAGGACGTGCCTTCAAATATGGCATGACTCGAACCTGCTCTGATTGGAAATTTTTTTTCCCTTATCTAATTTCACATTTTTTTAATTGTATCAGCCACACATCAGGAAGATATTTTACTTTTTAAAAATTAGTTCATTTTTTAACAGCTTATTAATTAGGGAGGCCTTCAGACCTGTGGTCCAAATAAGTGAGGTTTGCCCAGTGTCATTCCACCATCAAGTTCATTCATTCTTGTTTATGTTTCTTAGTAAGTTTCCAAGCATTTTCACATGTGGCTCTGGCCTCCCTGTGGGCATTTCAAAGAAAGGGACATCCTCCTCCTCTATGGTGTCTTAGGATTAGGGAGACCCTCTGGGGCAAGGGGGTAGACTGATGTCCTCCTTGCAGGGAGCCCATTCCGGGTGCCGGTGAAGGATGTGGTGGACCCTGGAAAGGTGAAGTGCTCAGGGCCAGGGCTGGGAGCTGGTGTCAGGGCCCGTGTACCCCAGACCTTCACAGTGGACTGCAGTCAAGCTGGCCGGGCCCCCCTGCAAGTGGCTGTGCTGGGCCCCACAGGTACAGAATATCTGGGGTAGGGTGGAGGGGGGCAGGATGAAGGGGGGCAGGCAGAGTGCCAGGGACTCTGCTGACCCTGCTCCCCCTGACTAGGTGTAGCTGAGCCTGTGGAGGTGCGGGACAATGGGGGAGGTACCCACACTGTCCACTATACCCCAGCCACTGATGGGCCCTACACAGTCGCTGTCAAGTACGCAGACCAGGAGGTGCCACGCAGGTGAGGACCTACCTTGGGTTCCCTTGCTGTGGCTGAGCTCTAAGATGCTCCTAATAGAGTAGTACCTGCAGGGCCACTGCTGGGCCCAGGAGAGAGTCCCCCTTACCTGTCTGGCCTTGATCCTTCCTGCTGCCCCATGCTGCTCTTCTCAAGGGCTCTTTGCCCCGGAGGCCTCACAGCCCCAGGGGCTTTTATAACAAAATCATCACCTTAGGAAAAGTACTGGAGGCTTGGGCAAGGGCATTCTCCTCGACCCTGAGGGGAAACATAAACAAGAATAAATGTGATTAAACAAACCACAGCACAGCTCTGGGGAATGGAAAAGTGTTCAGTCTCTGTCAGGGGCTCACAGGAGGGGTAGTGGTCCTCCCCTGAGACTCAGGATGTGACACACCCTCCAGGAGTGTCCCTGCCCCACAGAGTCACTCTTCCTGTCCATGTCTGGGGAGGACTCCAGGCCCAGAATGAGATGGACCCCCCCACCTTGACCCCCAGCCAACTATCTACCCCTTCTGTCCCTCAAGCCCTTTCAAGATCAAGGTGCTTCCAGCCCATGATGCCAGCAAGGTGCGGGCCAGTGGCCCTGGCCTCAACGCCTCCGGCATCCCTGCCAGCCTGCCCGTGGAGTTCACCATCGATGCGCGGGACGCTGGAGAAGGGCTGCTCACTGTCCAGATCCTGGTAAGTCCCTGCACAGCCTACCCCCCAGGTCAGGCTCTGGGCACAGCAGGTCTTGACCTCTGCTTCTCCCCCAGGACCCTGAGGGTAAGCCCAAAAAGGCCAATATTCGAGACAACGGGGACGGCACATACACTGTGTCCTACTTGCCAGACATGAGTGGCCGGTACACCATCACCATCAAGTATGGCGGGGACGAGATCCCTTACTCACCTTTCCGCATTCATGCCCTGCCCACCGGGGATGCCAGCAAATGTCTTGTCACAGGTGGGTACCCTGCTTCCTTTGCCCTGCCACCCCCTCACCCCCTGTCCTGAGCACAGCCCAGATTCACACTCTTCTCTCTTTCCAGTGTCCATCGGAGGCCATGGCCTGGGTGAGTGCCCTTCCGCTTTTGCTATGTGTTGGGGTGGTGAGGACAGCTGGGAGTGAGAGGGCTAGGACCAGCCCCTGCAGCCCCCTGAGCAGGTTCTTCTACATGGCAGGTGCCTGTCTGGGCCCCCGCATCCAGATCGGACAGGAGACAGTGATCACTGTAGATGCCAAGGCAGCCGGCGAGGGGAAGGTGACCTGCACGGTGTCCACACCGGATGGGGCAGAGCTCGACGTGGATGTGGTTGAGAACCATGATGGTACCTTTGACATTTATTACACAGCACCTGAGCCGGGCAAGTACGTCATCACCATCCGCTTTGGAGGCGAACATATCCCCAACAGCCCCTTCCATGTGCTGGTAAGTTCCAAGGCCATGGCAGGACTAGATGGTTGAGGGAGGTGGAACCCATCCCACCTTTAGCATCAGCAGGGATCCCAGAAGCTGTCCTTTAGGAATCCCAAACCTATTAGCCTGAGGCCACAGTGCTGTACAGTCAAGCCTGTATTTTCCTATAGCCTCCCCAAGTAGGAGTTGAGCATGGTCCCACCTCCAGCTTGGTGGCATCAGCTCTGTAGAGGAATTGGCGTGTTCCTCTCTGACCCTCTGTCCCTGGCTCCTTCTCCCCAGCGGTACCCCCACAGAAGGATGAAGCCCTTCAAGGGGTCAGGCACCTGAGATGTACACACGGGATTTCAGGTCACCAGGCCATTCTGAGTCAGCTCCCAGTCCCGTGAACCTGCCACACCTTGTGTCCCCCATGCTTTGCCTCCCCAGGCGTGTGACCCCCTGCCCCCTGTGGAGGAGCCATCTGAAGTGCCGCAGCTGCGCCAGCCCTACGCCCCTCCCCGGCCCGGCATCTGCCCCACACACTGGGTACTGCCACCTCCACTGGGCAGACCTTGCCCTCCTCCTCCTCCCTTCACTTCCTCCTACTTCTCTTCAGCCAGGCTGGGGCATGGTTTGGGGCCTCTTGGGGAGCAGGCTGGAGCCAGGTTGGGCAGGACAACTCCAGCCGGGCACAGCACACCTTCTCTTGCAGCTGCTGCACCTCTCCTGCCAATCTGGTTTCACCTTTACGTATCTTGTTCTTCTCTCACTCTCTCTTGGTCGTGGCTCAGGCCAAGTTCCCAAGCCTTCCCCAGCCAATAACTATTCCTTCTCACCTGCCACAGGCCACAGAGGAGCCAGTGGTCCCCGTGGAGCCAATGGAGTCCATGCTGAGGCCCTTCAACTTGGTCATCCCTTTCGCCGTGCAGAAAGGGGAGCTCACAGGTACTTTCTTGGGGCCCCGGGCACAGGGGCAGAGATCCCATCAAGGCCCATTAGAGAAGAAAACTGGGACCCAGAGAGAGGAAGTGAGGTACCCATGGTCACGTAGCACGTTGGGCAGAGCTGGAAATCAGGCTGAAGCCATCTGTCTCTCAGTTCAGGGTTCCTGCCGCTGCTCCAGGTTGTCTCCTGTGCCTGGCCTCTGGGGTGGCAGCAGAACCACACAGGAGTGGGCCCGGTGCAGCAGGAAGGTTGTCGTAGGAGAAACTGGGCTCCCCCTAACTGTGTCTGTCCTTCAGGGGAGGTGCGGATGCCCTCTGGGAAGACTGCAAGGCCCAACATTACAGACAACAAGGATGGCACCATCACGGTGAGGTACGCGCCCACTGAGAAAGGCCTGCACCAGATGGGGATCAAGTACGACGGCAACCACATCCCTGGTGAGCTGGGGGCAGGGCTGGGCTTGGGCTGCAGTGAGAGGAGCCACTGCACAGCACAGTGTGCCTGCCTAATTTCAATAAATATTCATTGAACATCTGCTGTATGCAGACACCATGGGGGGCCCTGGGGAGGCTTTTGTCTGATGGGGGACAGATTTCTTTCCATGAGCCAGGTCCCCACAGCAGAGATGTAGAGCTCAGCAGGGAGGCTCCTAGAAGGTGCTGGAGACAAAAGTGAGCTCAGGCAACCCCTGTCCCTCTGCTGACCCAGCCCCCCTCTTTGTCTACCCCAGGGAGCCCCCTACAGTTCTACGTGGATGCCATTAACAGCCGCCATGTCAGTGCCTATGGGCCAGGTCTGAGCCATGGCATGGTCAACAAGCCGGCCACCTTCACCATTGTCACCAAGGATGCTGGGGAAGGTGAGGGTTACTGGGGGGTTGAGTAGGATCTAACCAGGTGCAGGGGCAAGGGCAGGACTTCTGATCTCAGCCCCACCTCCACTTATAGGGGGTCTGTCGCTGGCTGTGGAGGGCCCATCCAAGGCAGAAATCACCTGCAAGGACAACAAGGATGGCACCTGCACTGTGTCCTACCTGCCCACAGCACCGGGAGACTACAGCATCATCGTGCGCTTTGATGACAAGCATATCCCGGGGAGCCCCTTCACGGCCAAGATCACAGGTGAGGTGGCCATGCGGGCACATGCAGGCTATGAGAGACACGCGCACCCGGCGTATGACGATGTGTATGCCCAGCCTATTCATTAAGGCAGAGCCCCCATGTGGTGGAGGAGGCCATTGGATAAATATAAGGAATGTATATCCTCCACAGTAGCTAAGAAACATCTAATCCCCAACCCCACCCAGTGCTTCAGAGGACATTATCTCATTTAGTCTTTGAAGTGACTCTTGAGAAGTTAGGTATAATAATCATTTTTATAGATGAGGAAACCTGTCCCACTGAGTGTAAGCAACATAGCCATAGGTCTTTGTCATCCAGTCTAGTGTTTGTTTCCACCATATGCCTCAGGATTAAAATACACAAAGATTCCTTTAGGAACGTAGCCCATGAGGACTGAGGCAGCACAGTGGGTTGGGGTACGGGCCCGTAGTCGTCTCCGACAGTTTTCGTGTGAATGCAGACTGTGCTTGTCTGGGCCTCAGGCCTCTGTGTGCCTGGGAGTGGTCCCCCGTCTCTGCTGAGTCCCACAGGTTCTGCTCAGGAGTTTTCCTGAGCCTTCCTGATGTCCTGAGCCTTCCTGATGTCAGGCCTGATGTCTCAATGGCCTGACCCCCAACTCCCTCTCTAGGAGATGACTCCATGAGGACCTCACAGCTGAATGTGGGCACCTCTACGGATGTGTCACTGAAGATCACTGAGAGTGATCTAAGCCAGCTGACTGCCAGCATCCGCGCCCCCTCAGGCAATGAGGAACCCTGCCTGCTGAAGCGCCTCCCCAACCGTCACATTGGTAAGCACGAGGCATTTCGAGCCTGTGGGGGGTGGGGGCTCTCAGAGGGATGATCTGCCTGCCTGATGACTCCTCTCCACAGGGATCTCCTTCACCCCCAAGGAGGTTGGAGAGCACGTGGTGAGCGTGCGGAAGAGTGGCAAGCATGTCACAAACAGCCCCTTCAAGATTCTGGTGGGGCCATCTGAGATCGGGGATGCTAGCAAGGTGCGGGTCTGGGGCAAGGGCCTGTCTGAGGGGCACACGTTCCAGGTGGCAGAATTCATCGTGGACACTCGTAATGCAGGTACTTCTTGCCCCAGAGACCTCCACTGCACTGACTCATCTAGTGGGCACTTGAATTCCTCTCCTACTCAGCTCCCCCTTGGCCATACCCTCCTCCCTGAACTTTCTGGCCCCATCTTTGTTGGGATTCATGTTCTGATGCCCATTTGGGGGAAAGTGAATACTCCCACATCAGTTCTTTCACTTTTAAGGAAATGAGTTTCTGTCTTTCCCTTGCTCACTGGAATCCAGGAGGCCTCCCTCAGGGAATGTTTCAGACAGCCTGTTCTGTAGTCCTCCAGGATGGTGTCTGGACACACACACCCCAGTCCCACACTGAGGCATTTTTGTTTATGGTTACTGTACACATCAGAGGCCCATTCTTGGCGGAGCCTGCAGTTTGGGGAGAAGAGAACAGAGTGGCTTGGGTGGCATAGGACTGAGGGAGATGTGTCCCTCACTCCCCCCAGGTTATGGGGGTTTGGGGCTGAGTATCGAAGGCCCTAGCAAGGTGGACATCAACTGTGAGGACATGGAGGATGGCACATGCAAAGTCACCTACTGCCCCACTGAGCCTGGCACCTACATCATCAACATCAAGTTTGCTGACAAGCACGTACCTGGTAAGGCTCTGAGCTGAGGCCTGGGGGGGGGGAGAGGCCAGGAGGCGGGGAGCTTGGTGGCTCAAGACTCCTGCCTGCCACTTTTTGCCCCTACAGGAAGCCCCTTCACTGTGAAGGTTACTGGTGAGGGCCGCATGAAGGAAAGCATCACCCGGCGGAGACAGGCTCCCTCCATCGCCACCATCGGCAGCACCTGTGACCTCAACCTTAAGATTCCAGGTGAGTGGGGGAAAAGCTGGGGCGGGGCAGGGGGAGAGCTGCCCTGGGCCCAGCCTGCCTCTGGGGTCTCTGTCCTGCTTGCTTGCTCCTCACCTCCCTCCACTCACCCTGCTTCCTTGGTCACACAGGGAACTGGTTCCAGATGGTGTCTGCCCAGGAGCGCCTGACACGCACCTTCACACGCAGCAGTCACACATACACCCGTACCGAGCGCACAGAGATCAGCAAGACTCGGGGTGGGGAGACCAAGCGGGAGGTGCGGGTGGAGGAGTCCACCCAGGTTGGCGGGGACCCCTTTCCCGCTGTCTTCGGGGACTTTCTGGGCCGGGAACGCCTGGGCTCCTTCGGCAGCATCACCCGGCAGCAGGAGGGTAAGCAGAAACAGAAGGGCAGAGTCCCAGATCCTCTCAGGGAGGCAGGAGGGGAGGACACAGTTAGCCAGGCCTCAACCCTGCCAGACTTGCCATGGATGGCCAGGGCAGGTCTGAGCAGAGGAGGGAGTTTTACTTAGGAGGGAAGGAAGGTCTGGGATCAACAAAAGTACCAATGTCACCCTGACACTCCCAACCCCACAGGTGAAGCCAGCTCTCAGGACATGACCGCACAGGTGACCAGCCCATCAGGCAAGATGGAAGCCGCAGAAATTGTGGAGGGAGAGGATAGTGCATACAGTGTACGCTTTGTGCCCCAGGAGATGGGGCCTCACACAGTCACTGTCAAGTACCGTGGCCAGCATGTGCCAGGAAGCCCCTTTCAATTCACTGTGGGGCCTCTGGGCGAAGGTGGTGCCCACAAGGTACGGGCTGGAGGCACAGGGCTCGAGCGCGGAGTGGCAGGCGTGCCAGGTGAGGAGCAGGTGTCCGGGAGGGGAGATGGGTCAGGGAAGCCTGTGTGAGGAGCGATGGTACTGAAGAGCTCCCATCTACTTACATGTCTGCAGCTGAGTTCAGCATCTGGACCCGAGAAGCAGGTGCTGGGGGCCTGTCCATTGCTGTGGAGGGTCCCAGCAAGGCAGAGATTGCATTTGAGGACCGCAAAGATGGTTCCTGTGGTGTCTCCTATGTTGTCCAAGAACCAGGTAAGAAGTGTCCTGCTGGGGGGACCTGGGCCTGCCTGCCCATCCAAACTGGGCTCTTGCTAACTGGCCAGGCAGAAGGACCCTAGGGCTCCAGGACTCCCTTCCTCAGGGCACCTGCCCCTCCTCTGCTCCATCTCCATCCTACATACCCCTAGGAATGTGTATCTGTCTCCAGAGCTGAGCCCTGATCAGGGAGCCTCACCAGGAACAAGGCTGGGTGGGGTGATTCCATCCCAGGCAATCCCCATCCCAGGGGCTATGCTTATTGGTCTCTCTCCCCAGGTGACTATGAAGTCTCCATCAAGTTCAATGATGAGCACATCCCAGACAGCCCCTTTGTGGTGCCTGTGGCCTCTCTCTCAGATGATGCTCGCCGTCTCACAGTCACCAGCCTCCAGGTGTGTGTGCCCGGGGAGGGTCCCTCTGTCACCTGAGAGATTGGCAAGAGTCCAGGACCATAGCCTTATGGGGCCAAAGACTTAGCAGTGACCTTGGAAGGGCCAGTCAGCAGAAGTTTCCCCTCCCTACTATCTGTGCTGCACAAGGCAGGGCCCTTGGGGAAAGTGGACTCTGTCCCTGAGGGCTTGCCCTTACACTCAGGCACTCCATGGCTTGTTTCCACCTTTTACAGTTTTGTCCCTGTCCTTACTGCCATTTCTTGTTCTACCTCTTTCTGAAAGTTCTAACTAACAGTAGATGACAAAATAATGAGGCCGAGAGTATAAAATCAATACAAAACAGGAGTAAGCTACTGTGCAGAGAGGACCAGAGGGCTTGTCTGTAAGTGAATGCACACGGTTCAGACTGGAGCTGTCCCCTCTGGGCTCTGGAGCCTACCTTCCTCTCTCCCATTCCTCATTTCCAGAGAGATGGTGTCTTCCTTTCATCCTCACAGGGAACATGGGCAAGGCAGGCTCTCAGGAAATCTCATGACACTTGCAAACTAGGGGGTAAATGTTCAGGGGGACACACAGTAAAGGAGCCTGCTGTGGAAGGGGCACAGAGCTAGCCTTGTCCCAGACCCTTTACCCAACCTTTCCAGCTGCTCCAAAGAATGGTCCCATAGTCCCTGGAGAGCAGGTGTAGATCTCCTCCTCCACTCCAAGACCAGGCTCCCCACACCAGGCTCACCTTCCCCTCCCCCAGAGCTCTCACTCTGGTCCTCTACATTGGCCCACCTCCTTCAAGAAGTCCTCCCAGGCCAGCCCCCCCCCCCCCCCCCCCCCGCGCCGGCGTGTCCACTTAGGTTGAGGATGCAATGCGGTGCGGGTATCAGCACAAACCAACACCCGGGCCCCCACCCCAGGCCAACCTTCCCCCCCCCCCTACCTCTCACCTTGGTCCATTAAATTGGCCCACCCCCTTAAAGAATTCCTCCCCGGCCACCCCCCCCCCCCCCCCCCCAATGCTCCTTCCCATGTGGGAGCACTGGAGGCCCACACAGCCCTTTCAGGTACTGGCCCTACCCTATCAGCCTGCTTTACACAGGGTTGGTCCTTCCTTCCTCAGCCAGGACAGGAGGCAACATTTCTTATTATGTACATACCCAGCACAGCACATGGACACAGAGAGTCTCAGATCAGCTTCTGGTTCCTCTCTGCCCAGGCTGTGCTGGGGATAGGGCAGTGGGCTGGGCTTACTGTGAGAGCACCATGGTGCCCCACAAAGACCACTGCAGACTTGGCCCTCCCAGGAGTCTGAGCATCTCCGTGGCCTTTGCAGGAGACAGGGCTCAAGGTGAACCAGCCAGCGTCCTTTGCGGTGCAGCTGAATGGGGCACGGGGTGTGATCGATGCCAGGGTGCACACGCCCTCAGGAGCCGTGGAGGAGTGCTATGTCTCTGAGCTGGACAGTGGTGAGCTGGCCCTGCCCACCAATCCCCTCCCACCCCCCGCTATGCCAGGACCTTCTGGAAGGGGAGGGGAATGATGGAGGCTTACCCCCCAACCATCTTCCCACAGACAAGCATACTATCCGCTTCATTCCCCACGAGAATGGTGTCCACTCCATCGATGTTAAGTTCAACGGTGCCCACATCCCTGGAAGTCCCTTCAAGATCCGTGTTGGGGAGCAGAGCCAGGCTGGGGACCCAGGCTTGGTGTCAGCCTATGGTCCTGGGCTTGAGGGAGGCACTACAGGTGAGTGCCCCTGGGACTGGGGAGCAGGGGGTGATTCAGCCACTAGTCCAAGAATTGCCTTGCTGCAGAGTCCTGGCTGAGGCTACCTGGGGGAGCCAGGGGCCCAGCCTTGCTTTGGGCCACTGGCCCTTGCTGCCTATAGCCTTGTTACCTCTGTTCCCCCAGGCGTGTCATCAGAGTTCATCGTGAACACCCTGAATGCGGGCTCAGGGGCTTTGTCTGTCACCATTGATGGGCCCTCCAAAGTGCAGCTGGACTGTCGGGAGTGTCCTGAGGGCCATGTGGTCACTTATACTCCCATGGCCCCTGGCAACTACCTCATTGCCATCAAGTATGGTGGCCCCCAGCACATCGTGGGCAGCCCCTTCAAGGCCAAGGTCACAGGTGAGTGCCAGATAGGCTCTAGTGGTGACTCCTATCTGGCTCATAGTCTGTCCCCAAACATCCTGGTCAAGTTACAAGGAAAAGAGCAGGCTCGGCCTTCTGCAGTACCCATCCCTCTGGAGTCCTGCATGAACATTTTATTTTTATTTTTAATTTTTTGAGATAGAGTCTCACTCTGTCACCCTGGGTAGGGTGCCATGGTGTCATAGCTCACAGCAACCTGAAACACCAGGGCTTAAGTGATCCTCCTGCCTCAGCCTCCCAAGTAGCTAGGACTACAGGTGCCTACCACGATGCCTGGCTAGTTTCTTCTATTTTAGTAGAGATGGGTCTCACTCTTGCTCAGGCTGGTCTTCCCACCCACCTCAGTCTCCCAGAGTGCTGGGATTACAGGCATGAGCCATCACGCTCAGCCATGTGTGATAGTTTTAAAAATCCAGTCTTTCTACTCAAAAGGCTGAGTCAGGAGGATCACTTGAGTCTAGGAGTTTTAGGTTGCTATTAGCTAGGATGACGCCATGGCACTCTAGCCTAGTGCATTACAGCAAGACTCTGTCTCAAAAAATATAAACAATCAAGTCCTTCCTCTGCAGCCTGGTTCCCCACTAGAGTCAGCTCATCCTGCAAGGGCTCCTAAGCTTTAGCTACACTTCTCTCCCTCCTGGCCCCCCACAGTTCTCACTTCCAAGAATAAATATTCCCACAGAATACATGCTTAGCAAGCTTTCCTTCTTGAGGCTGAGGGAAGGAAGAGTTGGATGTGTGTTCCTTCCAAGCAAGACCCTTACCCTGTGAGTTAGCAGAGCTCCCAAAGCCTGTAAGGATGAGGGACGGAGCCTCAGGCTTTAAGACCTGAGGCCAAGCAGGGACTGGAGCTGGCAGCCGGGCCTGGCTGTGAATGGGCTGTGCTCCCAGGATGCAGTGAGTGCTCAGGTAGAGAGTCCAGCAGGGTGACCGTGCCAGCTGATTGCCCACTGCAGGGGAAGAGCAGGAAGCCCATCTGACCCAGCTCATGGTCACCCCATCTGCCCCTCAGGTCCCCGGCTGTCTGGAGGCCACAGCCTTCATGAAACATCCACGGTTTTGGTGGAGACTGTGACCAAATCGTCCTCAAGCAGGGGCTCCAGCTACAGTTCTATCCCTAAGTTCTCCTCAGATGCTAGCAAGGTGGTGACACGGGGCCCTGGACTGTCCCAGGCCTTTGTGGGCCAGAAGAACTCCTTCACCGTGGACTGCAGCAAAGCAGGCAGGCTGGAGGGGAGGGGAGGGCACTGGACCAGGGTGGGCTTGTCTGCAGGGATGCGGTGGGTGGGAGCAAGAAGCCATCGGGGAGCAGGGTGTGGGCCGGCCCTGGAGTGACTGAGTCCCTCTGCCTTCCTGTCCAGGTACCAACATGATGATGGTGGGCGTGCACGG